>JAUMHF010000024.1:17561558-17621905 GCA_032359275.1 Microctenopoma steveboyesi
GCATCACACTTGCTATTTGCAGCCAAATGATCAAACTGCAGTGACAGAGCACACCAATGCACATCCACATTCACACAGTTTAGCACACGATTTCACTATCCCAGAATAAACAAAAACACAGTGAAAGCCCTCTGGGATATTTCTGTCTACTTTGACTGCAGTTTCACTTTCCCCTTTGGTATATCACCATGTCCTCAAATACACACAATCTCAAATGGGAGTCATGAGACTATATAAAATATGCAGCAATAACTCTAGAAACCTGTTTGCGTAAAAGAAGTGACAAAAACAAGTTGCAGCATGTGTTCACAAGCTCTCAGGTTCATTGCACCTATGCGCTTTGACACCCCATAGTCTACACTCACACAGATGAAGTCTCTAAATAGTCCTGATGTAAAGAAGCCCCCCCCCCTTGAAGCATTTACCTTATGAACCAAGGTAATAACAAGCATAAAAACAAGCATTAAAAATAAGGTAGAGGAATGTGTATCGAAATTCATTAGGTCAACCCTGCCGGTTGTTGTTCGAATGACCGAATTACTCTGTCAGTACCACACGTCTAAGAACAGAAAAAAGCATATGCGAGGTCAGTGCCTTTTACATTGAGCAGCGCAAACGCCACAAAACGATATCTCCGTTTATCTGCAGCTAAACGCTGTCCAGAGCAGGACTGAAACTTCCATCGATCTGCCGAGTGCGGACCTCATGCCGTTTGTTTCATTCAGTCATTTACCTTCCTCCTCGGCGTTGTCGGTCTCTATCGAGTCGTCGTGGTGCAGCGACCAAAATCCTGCTTTCAGTTGCGAAGCAAAGTGGCTCTTAACTTTAAATGGAGGCAGCAGACCGGCAGGGTGGAAGCAGTGAACTAGTGCAGAGCAGAGACTGAATGAGACGATCCCTCCTGTCAAGCACCGCCTCATCTGCTCCGCGTCCTCTCTGCCAAACAACACAGCGCAGTCCATCTGTAAAGTTGCGACGGAAAGAGGATTACAAAAAAAATGCGATTTTAACCTGAAATGGTGCAATTATCGTTTTGCAATGCGTGCTATAGTGTAAAATGTAGTTCCCGAGAAATGCTTCTAACAAAATAATATGTGTGTTAGTAACACTCGTACTGTTAATAAATGGCATTGAAGTGTCTCTTCTGCAGTAACTAGTATGACCAGTAAAAGTAGCCTCAACAGTGTGGTACCTAAATGAGTTACGTTAAAGTCTGGCATTTAAAAACAGCATATAATGTAAGAACCTTAAAATCATAAACTAATACTTTACTATCGTTACAATAAATGTCCTAGTTACTTTGCACCACTTTAGTAAGTTTTTGAAATAACAATATTTGGTACAAAATCAACTTTCTTTGCAGCATTACTGTGTGTGCTAGCATCAAATGTTAGGCTAGGCGCTGTACTTTACCTACACTGCAGCTTCTGATTGGTTGAACACAGCTATTACAGGTAATCAACATTGGGACGCCACAGTTGGAAAGCAAGGCTAGCTAGCTACGCTAACTATACAGTTATTGGTAAAACTGATGTCATATGCTAAATATGTGAAACTGCTCAGTGTACTGATGATCACATTACTTTATATACATTAGCTCATTCTAACTTTAATAAAAAATAACGAAAACCTCTCACAAAGATAACGCTCACTTGCACCGCTAACGCTAGCTAGTTAGTTAGCAAGGACCAGTTGTTAGCCCGGACACGCCCATCACCGCTCCACTTCTTTCTCACTGCTCTCCCTGTCGTAGCTATGTCTTTGTTTCTACAGCCACAATTACTGAACAAAAGAAAAGTGACATTAGTAATGTAGGAAGACGTTGTCATTTTAGTAAAGTTTGGTTGTTAACTCTGGCTTTGTGTCACAAGTGGCAGTACAATAATTACTGTTGCTATAGTTACCTATAGTTTTAACGCGCATTGATTTAGTAGGTGAACAAACTACTGATGTTGAGTTGCCTGCAGCCAATCAGAGAACAGTATTTGTGACGAACGCATTTTGGTACTTAAAAGTTGGTTTGAACACAATATTGAAGTTTTTACTTAATTTACCCAAAAGTTTAGTTACTACTTATAAAGATATCCATCCATTATCTTCTGCTTATCCGCAGTTTAGTTTTTTAATTTTCATGTTAAGTACAAGTTGATAACAATACTTATATACTTTTACAGCACTAATGAATCTTTCCACCACCCGCATGTGAACACAGGTCTCAGATGCTGTGCTATTCTCTTAAATTTCATTTGTCACTTAACTAAAACAACTTTTTATGCACTTTTTATGCACTGAAACATACATGAGGTATGTGTAACATGATGGCCAGTACACAACCTGCTGTACCAACCAACTGCATAATGATGTGTGGGTAGACAATAACAGAGCCACAGTATTTGGTAAAGCACATGATTGCACATTCCATTGACTCCAACAATGAAGGATTAGGCTCCACAATGAAGGGGAGACTGGCAAGAGAATAACAGAAGTGGAAAACAGGATTGTCTGGGTAAGGCAGGGAAAACGAGAGCAGAGTCGTCTGTCCTTCCTCTAAGTTTTGTGGTGAAACTTTTTATTTTCCTTAGGTGTAACAGTAGCACTTCTCTTCCCACATCTTCTCCTCTCTGTCCTGATTTCTTGAAAAGACCAATCATTTTCTCACGAATAAAGTCTTAACATAATGTATTCAGCTGACGTGCCCTTAAGTCATTTAGTTCCCTACAGATCTCTGATGACATAGTGTGGTAAAATAAGGAACTGCATTTTTTTCCTAATTAAGATACTAAATTTAATCCGTTTTAATCCATGAGACGATGTCGTCTGTGTGGATGAAGTTTGACATTTTATTACTCTGTCTGTACAACACAATACATATCAGACACAAACAAATAAAAAACATTAACAGGTAAAATAACAAAGCGAACAATCCAAGCTTCTCAATTTACTGAACTTCCACAGACTTTTATACCAACCATTTGGAGTCTCATCTGCCTTAGCACAACAAGTGACAATAAGGGAACCTTTTAACTCCTACAAAGTCATTGGTTTGACTTTGCAGATATACATATATTTTACAATCTCCAAGCTGTGGTTTTTAGTGTCATGCCAGTAAATAGGCATTTTCTGTAAAGTGTGAGAAGCTCATTAGTCTATAATGATAATCGAACATTATCAAGTGAACCATTATGATTTGTCAAAAATCATTGTACATATGTAAAGCCTAAATGTTATACTTCAAATTTACACTTCAACTGGACCCAACAAACAGATTATATACACAGCTGGGGCAACAAAGAAAGCACACAAAAATGAACTAAATCTGTTTTCATCCTGCAGGAACTTCAAATGCACCAAAAAAGGCAGATTTCAAACATCACACGGTAACATCTTCAAGCATGTTTGTGTAAAAGGCAACACAATAAATAAAACAAATGGCACAAAAGGTTTAGACAATCTAATCTTAGAAGCACAATGTTTTGTGAAATATTCACAGGAAACTAAATAATAAAGTACACACACACACACACACACACACACACACACGCCCACACACACCAAAACAGCCTCAAAGTCGATGCCTCTGCAGACAATAACACAAGCTAACAGAAAACAAGAAAAAAAACCAATCAAATTACAATGAGAGGAATAAGAAAATTACATTTATAATTCAATATAGTATCTGTATTTACAAGCATTTATACAACTGAGGACATTAAATGGGGGTTCAAGCTTATTACTATATTGGTATATGGAGCAGAACAATCAGATCATATAATGCACTAAATATAAACTTTGTAAACATCACATCTAACTTTTCATCATAGGTATCAGTCAGATTAAGTTTATATTTGCCAAGTTCATAATGCATTCATCATTACGTTAAGGCTTTATCAGGTATCAGGCTTTGAAACCTCCTATTAGATTTTATTTTAAATAAGCCAGATTTATTCAGAAGGTTTCACTCCAGCGAGGGAACACCTATTCATCACAGCAAACCCCCAAGCAAAACGTCCCCACTTGTCTCTGAACCAGCTCAGTTAGCTGTACAGTTATAAGATCTCCTCCACGCCATGAGCAAAGATCATGACCAGGCCAGGCTCCAGGATCATATCCTCCCCCATATGCTGATTCTCACAGGCCATCACTACCACTGCTTGCTTTCCAGGAATGCGCTTGGCAACATAGTTCTCATAGTAGCGCCTGTTCATCTGCCGCGTCTCCAGAGTGGCCAGTCCCTGCGGCCAGTTGCGCTCGTGGGCGTTCTCTATCAGGTCGTTTACGATTGACAGAGGACAGCCGCTGTCGATGAGGGAGCGTTTGATGACTGCCTGGAGCACAGCATCGGGAGTGGAGATCATGCCACCCCAACGTGTCACTCTGGCAGGCTGCATGGAGTTCACCCACCTGAAGATGAGATAATGGGAAAAATAAGGACTTAGTTGCAACTCACAGACAAAATATCAAGCAGGAGAAAAAAAACATTACTTACTCCAAGATCTCATTGTACTCGATGCTCTCCTCAAGGTTTTGCAGATTAGGGTTAGCACTGCGGATTGCCCTCATGTAGGCTTTTAGCAGCTGAATGTCTCGTTTCTGGGGGGAAAAAAACAAAACATCCTTTTTACTGCTTGATCAACAGCTCACAAATCTATAGCGGGTATATTAACAAATCTGATAGCCACCCTGAAGCTGCACAAGTCAACAAATAACAGATTTTTATAGATGTCTGTGGATTTAGAGTTTTTATTATAATTACATTATAAATGCTGATCTTTAGTTGTTCCCAGTCGTGCAGTTTACACTTTGTTTATCACAAATATATATATTTTAATAGCAGCAACATTTGTCCTTGTTCTTACTTGTTCGCCTAACTGGTGTTTATGCTCAGCCACAGTTTTCTCCAGCTCCGAAATCTTTGTCTGTTGCTGCTGGACAACGCTCCGTAAATGTTTGATGCAGTTATGGTTGGGCAGCTCATCTTTGGGCATCTCAAGCCTGCAACAGTGGGAAGACAGGACAAAAAATAATAAGAGAGAGACTTTTACAGTACAAATACTCTCAATGATTACTATTCTTCTGTGAATTGGTGCATTGGTCATAGGGGTGAAAATAAATTTATCGTCACAGTTATTACTATGCAGGATACATTTCTTTGCCAAAAGAAAACGACTCACCCACATCCCTCCTCACAGTTGACAGGCCTTTTGGGGTTGTGCTCACAGTCTTTGAGGTGTGACTGCAGCTGGTCCAACCGCAGTGTGGCTACGCAGCCAAAGCTTGCATTGTCGCAGCTTATCTGGAGTTTGGATAGCATGTTGCGCATGATGCGGGGCACAGGCCGGAGATGAGCTAGCGTTACTACCGTGCGGTCAACAGGACATATCTGTTGCTGGGCAAACCACTGTGTTATACAGGCATTGCAAAATGCGTGTTCACAGTGTGGAGCCTGAGTACAAGTGACAACACAGAAAATTAAAAACAATCCAAACAACTCATTGTTTAACCTGATTTGCAGACAGACATACCTGCACTGGTTCTTCAAGCACTCCACTACATATAGGGCACAGCAGGTCTTCATCCACCTCCCCTTGGAACCTGGTTACGTCGTACCCCATGGTACATTACTGGGACCCACAACCTCCTGAAATACATACAGCCGAGCACATTAGATTTAGAACAGGCTAAAAATGCACATGTTTATGTAGGAAAAAGGTGAAAACCTCCATGCGATGAATATTTCTTATAAATATTGTAAACGCATATTTGTTGAGCTTACCTCGCGCACAAAGAGCATCAAATACTTCCATTCAGCTCTTGATGTATTACTGATACATCACATCTGGCGAAGGAGATGCCAACACTTCCTGAGAGAAATGAGGCAATATTCACATTGATTATTTAGTTTTCCAAGATGATTATAGTTGTGCTTTGTAACATAACCTCATACATCAGATATTAATTCATGTAGCTTGTGTATGTATGTACTAACAAAAGTTATAAAGACAACGGCTGAATAAATGCACTCAGCCATATTTATACACATTCACCAGTAATGTCCTTGATGTGTGGTAGGTATTGTGTTTTTTCCCGTTGTCCTCGACATATGAAACTGCAGCGACCTAGCTCCAACATCTGAGGAGAGGATCCTGTTGTCCCAGCTGACTTGTGACTGACCCAATTTCAGTGAAAGCAGTACATACCGGCCTGGAAGCATTTCACAGATCCCTTTCCCCCCATCGCACTCAGCATGCCTTGCAAACAAGCTAACACTTCATGCTAATGCTAACTACGTGCATGATCTAAATTCGCACTTGATACTAAGCTACATCGCAACGCCTCTGGGCTTGCAGTCAGCCCAATCGGCGTCATCTCGCCAAAATAACTCGGTGCTGGATATCGACTTTCAGTAAAGCCTGCTCGTTATGAATTAAACTGACGCCTGCTAGCTAGCTAGCCCTTTTAACGTCTAGGGTACCGTTGCTTCCTCTGGATATTAGCCATCGGGCTAACCAGACAGATTTCAGTCTGGGCAAACTACACTGAAAATTGGCTATTTAGAGTTAGCGACACTAGAAGAAAACATAATATCAGACCTATATACTTACTTGTAGCATGTAGTAAAAAAGACCCTAATACCGATGTTTATGTATTTTCAGACGTCCTACTGTTACTAGTAGCTCGCTAGCCACGTCCTGTGCTACATCCTACACTTATGCGTCACCGAAACGAGGGCGTGTGGCAACGTCATGACGTACTTCCATTACCTACATCATCACCTCAGTCAAATATGACATAGTTTAAAGACATTTTTGATCACTAGGATCTTCCTAGTAGAATATGAGGTAATTGAAATTATTCCAAGTGGAATAATGCATACGTAATAATACAATAATAATATATAATTATACATAATCCTGAGGTCGTTTTAGTAGTACTTTACTTGGCAGATGCTTTTACATAGTAAGTACCTTTACTTTTATTATTTTTGTATATTTACCATATATTTTCGAGTAACCCCATAAGCTCTTTTACTCAAGTATAATTTGGATTGATGACTTTTCTACCCTGTGCCCAAATAAATTATCAATTCATAACAGGATATTGTTATGGATTAAACTACAAAATATATAAAGCAAGTCATTTAACTTACAGCCACTTGTGAAAATACTGCCTAAACAATAAAACACGGGACCTTCCCAAAAGCCCTGTTTCTATCTTTGTATTCCTAAAAAAACGCACCACCAACCCAAGCGTATTATATTTCCCCTGATCCCTCTCAAGTACTTTTGAACATGACCTGTGTGTCCTGTCAGTTACAAATCAGGTACCCCCCCCCTACTTCAAATTAAAATCCAGCCCCAAGCAGTTGACATATAATGCAATGTTGACATTTCCTTCCTATTTAAGCAGCTGTTTGAGTGTGTATGTAATATGAGTAGTGTTTAAGAAACATTACAATACTGTCAACAGTGGTGTGTACTTCACATTCAGGTTATTATGGTCTGAAGCATGCCTTGCAGCACTACCAAACAAGGGTGCAGCGCTGCAAGAAGAACAATGTGATAAATCCAATCAAGTTGTTTTGTCTTTGTCTTTACTTCATCTACTATCAGTTCCTCGTTTGAGTCTAAGTAAACAACTTCACATCCAAACGAGGATTCAATCAAAAGACATTTAAGATAAATAAGAGAGATTTGATTCTTTAATCAATGTGAAGAGGAAAAAACAAAACACCTAAGTCTGAAAATATTTAGCAATAGCACTTTATTGAACACAAACAACCCTAAGCCACAATACTGAATGACAAGACCAATTGGCTGCAGCAAACATTTTATAAAATAGATTCAGGTTTAATGTCACTAAATTGTTTTTTTTTCCTTTTAACGTCAGAAAGACAGATGCAGGTTTTTCCAAAACAGTGAATGATCTTTTACATATTTAACATTTCTGTAACAAATTATCATTCACATGTTCACACAAAGGAATAACAAGGCAAAGTGCTTTCAGGATTGCATTGTCGAAAAAAAAAAAAACCCAAACACAACAAAACAAAAACAGAGACATGAATGGCTTGAGGTTTAGGCGAACAGAGTGGGATGGATGACGGGGAGTGGGGCAGGTCCTGTCCAGTAATAAGCATGGATGGGGTGAGGGGGGTTGTAGGGGAGTGAGGCCCTGGTCAGAAAACCTCAAACCTTTCACCTTGCCTGTACCCCTTGTAGTCAACCTAAATGGAAAATGTTGGGGCAGTGTGAAGACAGACACCTAAGTAGCAGAATTTGGTTAGGAGTGGACAGATGGATTCGAAGGCATACGGCTCGAGGGTTTCAAACTCGCCCTCACGCAGAGTTACAAATCCACCTTATTGTTGTTACAGAGACAACCTGTGATGTTGTGGACTGCAGGGCAAACGGTAGCTCACCCAGAATGAAGCTGTAAACGCTGAAATATTGTAGACACCAGGGCTAGACAGGGAAGTATATGCACAAGAAGAGCCCCCCCCCCCACCCCCATGGTTATTCATTTTCTAAAAGATGATTCCTCTGACCATTCGCCACTGAATGTTAAAGGGGATAGACTATCATCATAATCTGCATCATAACATTGTCTGGCTTCACATTCCAGTGGTATTTTGTCGTATAAATGCTTCTCATAAATATTTTTTTCAACGTCAAATAGACATATACACATACAGCACAACCAAGCACACTTTTTGTAAATGTATAACTACCATTGCTTATGATAAATCTGTATTCCTGTACTGTGATACTTTTTTTTTTTTCCTTTTAGTCAGAACACGTGGAGAGAAACAATACTAGACACTGCAAAACAAGGAGGTAGGAGAGATGCTACTGAAAAAACAGCAAGTGATGCTAACATGATCATTCACTTAAATAATGGCGAGACACACCAGGTTTCGGCTCGACGTCTTGAACCATGCTAGTGCAGGCAGTTGCTATTCCAGTCAATGTTTTCGGGAGCGGCGTGTAACAACAGTAACCTTAGCCCCCCCCCACCTTTCTTTATTTTTGTAAAGTGATGTGCAACATTGATTTTACTACCAAATTAAGACATCTGCAACTTTCCTGAAAGCTCCTGGTGCTGACTGGGATAGCAGCTGTGGTCAATTATTAACTGAAAAAATCTTAGCAGGCCGCACTTGACCTTACAAAAACATTTGAATCGTGTCTTAACCCTATATATTCCCTCCGACTGGTCGTATTTTAAATTAGCTAATTTCAACAGAGTAACTTCATTGGTCCTGTTGTCATCACAGGTCTAGAGACCACACTGCTGGTGATGGCATTGACTCCTTTACACACAGTAGAGTAGTAGATTTGCAGATTTGTAAATGAGGTAATCAGCATTAGGCTAAATAGGGAACCCTGTCATTAACACACATGCCCACTTCATTCACCAGCAAAGCAAAAAGGTTTCCTCAATCAGCGGGACAGGACTGCGGGAAATGAAATCAACTTTGGAATGTTGGGTGGACGAGCCAACTTTTTTTTTGTTTTTCTGTGAAGGTGCACTGTGAAACTATTTGATTGTAACTCATCACATGCCCTGATTCAGAGTCCTTCCACTCATGATAAGGGTTCCTTTGTATTTCCCCAGGTAAGCCACTCAAAGTGAAACAGACAAACCGTTATCCATCATCTTTTCTTTTCATTTTGCAGAGAACTAAGGCTGCGTCAGCAGCAGATCATTGCCTGCTTAAAGTCCAGTTGTGAGAGGACTGTTAATATCTTGTCAGTTGCAATCAGGTGGCAACATCTACACTGTAGCAGACTAAACAGAAAAAAAAACATTATGGGAATACCACTACTAAAATGTCACAAAACATGCAATACACACTCTTTCCTACAGTAGGCTACTCCTAAAAACACATTCAAAAAGGGGCTCCTATTGGGCAAATTCTCTGATATGGCTCTGCTATAGAGTAATCGAGCCTCATGCGAGTCCACTTGTGTAGTGGACTCACAGAAGGAGCAAGTCAGCAAGGTGCTCCATCAGACGACTACTGTCTTATTTCACCTGCACAAATACTTTGTGTCATTCAGTTCATCAGGATCAACACTGCAAAGTGTTGCGAACATTTGTCTTCCTTTGTCTAAATACATTTTTCCTTCTCCCCCTCCCTCCCACGCCCACAGACACATCTTCTGCTGGTGAAAACAAACGGCACTTTCAAGGGGAATGTTTCTCTAAAATCACAATCACAGGACCTCCAAGTAACAAATTCTGAAAACACATAGGCTATACAATAGATATAAATCTCATGAGTTTCTTAACTGTACAAGCTTTAGGCTACACGCTGGAAGGGGGAGGGACATGTAAAAACCCTTAATGCTTAACATTGAAAACAAATATAAGGCATTTCATATTTCCTTTTATCCGCATACATCACTGACAGCAGGTCTAAATATTTTTGAGAAAACATTTCATTCAAGGAGGGAGGGGATGCATATACACATCTACACATGCAAATGAACATGTCTATCGGCTATAAACCAGAAGTCCAAACTACAATACCAAAGTCCATCCATAAAAAGAAGAAAAAGAACTAACTAATGCACCTACTCTAATCGATTGGTCAACTTGTGCACGGTTCTTTCTCTAAGCAGGCAGCTTTTTAAAATCAGATTTCAATCACAGTTTTAAGAATGAAACATCACACACTCCACTATCAAGCGCCACCTCTCCAAATACAAACAGGACCACTTGAAATCCTTCATTTGCTACAGACAAGTGACTTTTGGTGTTAACAGAAAGGGCATATTAAATAATATTTTATTTAACTGAGGAAGCAATGTTAAACAAAACGTTATTGCACTTTTATCTTTTGTCTATTTCAACCGAGGTCAGCTTGAGAGAAGATGATTCATGCCTTAATGTCGTAGTAAGACGACAAATGTTACGCCCCTAATATGATCACACTGTTATTAACACTGCACACAGCTACTACTGCAACCCTACTTGTAGTCAGTTTAGCCTAAAGAACACAAAACAAAATCTCCACAATCAACTCGCACCCCAGCCACTACAAACGGTTCACCTAAACTCGATCTTCAGACGTAGGTACCGCATCATTTCACAGCTCGGCTCACATTGTGAAGTTACTAATCTTTGATAAATACCAAGGAGTTGACGGGAACCATCAGAAGCTCTGAAGTTCTGCGATATGGTCACTCTACAGTTGACGTGTTACTGACAATCAAAATGTTTTCTGCACTCACTGGAGTTAAATGTTTTTCCTTCTAGACTGTTGCCTAAATTTGGTCTACAGGCTCCTTCACTCCTTGGTGCCGGGAGCCGACTGAGCCCCAAGGTGCCTTCTTTGGATTTGTGCTTACGTGATCCCCATTCATTCAGTGTTTGATGTGCCCTAAATCTCATCAGTGATGTGCAATTTATTGTGCTGCCGTTCGGCAGAATCACTGGAAACTCATAATTAAATCCAGAGCTAATTAAGTTTGTTTTTTTTAAAGCCCGGATTTCATATGGTTGAAGTAACCATGCTCAGAGGGAGCCTATCTAGCGTAGTTGTGTATGTTCAGAGTAATTTTCTTTTCCCCATTGTAAGGCTTCTGAGAAATACAAATGGAAGACCGTACCTTTTGGTAGTAACAAATAAAAAGGCACCATGCCACCACTGTGCTCGATGTTACACAGGTCCTATTGGTGTGTGTGTGTGTGGGGAGGTTATTAACCAAGTGTTAGGCAGGAAAGGCGGTCAAACTAGCATAAGTGATACAGTGAAACTGTATTGTTTTGACTCACAGAGGTAAAATTTTATAGCTACCTTCATTTCCCACCTTACATAAGACCCTAGCCTTCACCAGATAATTGACTCATCTGATGGTTGTAATGAAGTGAAGCATGTTCAGATGCGACAACTATGCTTTTGTGTCGTTAAAAAAAAAAACAAAACTGACTTGTGCATGTTAAAGTTTGACATGTATATATTGAAAAGTCACTCACACACACTATAAGAGAAAAATCTACACGACGGGCATTAGGAAAAACAAGAAGGAAATCACAGAGGATCAATGTCAGCGTCGTCACGCAAAAGATCACAGATGAGGTAAAACTGCAGGTCCAATAAAAAGTACAAGGTGCAGTTGGCTGCCGCTTCATAAGGTAGGAAACATGAGACATCTGCCAACACAAATCTAACTCTCCCGAGTAGATGCATCTCCGATTTAGGCTGGTTTAAGCAGAATTACACTATCCACTACAAGATGGATCGCAAGATTTGAACTCTTTGTTAGCATAGCTGTACAAGCATTTTTCATAAGAATTTCATTCTCAACATTTTCTTGAGGTACACACTCCACTTTTATTCCAAGTGTTATTTGGCTTGTTTATATATAGCAGAGAAGCCAAAGATGATTGTTTACGAGTGAGTTCTGAATTAATTCATTCACAGTGGCAAATATGGCGATATCTCAACCTTTCACAACAACGCCTGCACCATGGCAACCTCCAGCTATGTGCTACCTCAATTGACTTGTGTGCTTCTCGACACCCCGGGGATGCTTTCGAGACCAAAAAAGAAATTTAGCCAAACACTTTAGTGGCAATCCGACCACATAGCGTGACACAAGTGATGCAACTTGTCAGGTGCTGCCAGGTGTCGTTTCCGTTTTCTGCTTTTAAGGCAAAAGGCTCAACAGTGGATCAGAGAGTTGAATTGAAATTTGCCATTTATTTCAAGTAAGAACCGAGACATCCATTGAGGCAAATCAATTCTATACTGTATACACCATGCTTCTTCTGGACATCAAAATCTTTTTCTTTCTCCTGGTAACACACATTAGGAACCATCTTACACACAACCTAGGGATTGCTTTGCCAATACCGAAGGGACTAACTACGTTTTCCCAAACGTGTCCAATTATAAAAGACTTCTACGAACATCAAATTTTAACAGAATACTTTCATTTAAGTACTAATATCACATGCAAATATTTATAGTTTTTCTTTGACTAGTATAAGTGGTGAAAAGACATGCAGCTCCAAACACAAAATTGTAATAATCCTGCCTATTTCTGAATAAGTTATTGACCGAGTAAATATGATTTATGTCTAAAGGCAAATAAAGGTTTCTATGGCACTAAATGGGTGTAGCTTAGGTGCATTTTTGTCAAATATAGGCTATTTATGAGTATGTGTGATCATATCTACTGCAGACCTTTTTGTCCCTCCTGTTTTATTGTACGGTAAGGCAATCTTAATGGAATGAATGAACACGAATGTTAAATTCATCTGAACTCTTGTCCTCTGTTTACCATGTAAGCTACACTTCACACAAGTTTGTAAAGAGAATGTGTTAAGAGAAGAATGATGTTACGCAACAGCAGGCCTATAATCCAACAATAATGTAAGAAAAAAAAACTCTCCAGACCCTCATACAGGAAGACTACTACACATATTGTATAATATGCAGAGAATTAGGTTATTACATGCTACTTGTATAATCATATTTATGCAAGACAAATGAAGAGCAACAGTTTAAAGTCGGGAGAAAGCAAATCGTCCTGCTCCAAACTGACCCTACATTCATTTCAGTCAGGAAATTCATGGCTCAGATTTGATGGTCAGACTGTAAACATATGCATAAATCCATTGCTGCTTTACTAAGAGGTTTCCCTCATGACACATTTTGGCAAACAGGCCTTATTTGTGACCAAAGTGTATAACATTTAACCCGCATTTTAATCTTCCATTGGCATTTATGCTAGGATTTACTGAATTGGCCTAAACGAATGGCAGTGCAATATTTGTGCTGCACCCTATTACACACACTCTCTATTGCTACAATTGGACCTTTCATTGCTTTCCGGACTCCAAATATATTGTATATGCTCCATTTGTTTAGTCTTTCACCATAGCAAAACTGTGATCATGCTTCATGTACAATCACTCAGTTTATCACTGGTACACACAGTTTAAAAAAATGCATGTATAAGAATACTGTGATACAAACAAAAGGATTCAGTTACAATGTGTGTTGTGTTGCGAGGGCCAATGGCTCCATTTACTGGTCAGATAAAGACATCACAAGAGGAAAAAAAAAATCCCTGCCTGGACAGACTGGTCTGACAGAACCTACACACGGCAGAGAGAGCATGTAGACTATTCTGAGGAGCCTGCCTGAGCTGTCCGTCTGTCGAATCACCGGGTTTAAGTGACTGAGACCAGTGTCTGTATTATTAACAGTAGGCTGGGTTAACCTTTATCACCTCGTTGGGCCAGCTGCCCAGAAAGAGACGACACACACACACACACACGCACACACGAAAATGTCAGTGGGCAGTGGACACTGTCCCGAAGTGCTTAGAGACACTTGCTTTTTAAAAAAAATGCATTGTTAAGAGTACAATTTCATTGCAGCCTTTGCTTATCTTTTCCAACCCCACCTTCCTGTATTCAGCAGCAACACACATGCATGTAAACATAAGTACATACATTACATCTGCTCTAGTTTGCACACTTAGAACCTGAATGTACTAAAGTGCGTGCTCGACTAATTAAGTGCTGTGGGATTAGGGTTAAAAAGGATTTCAATTATGGAACACCCCTTAAAAAACCGTAGACATAATCATCCTGCAGAGATCTGATTGGATTAATAAATTCTGCCTGCTGCTTCAGCACAGATCCTGAGATTACAAAAAATATGTACCTATCCCTATAATTCATAATAATGCAAGTTTATTTCTGTCCTGAAATGTATAAATTATGCAAGAGAACCAAAGCTGAGGGTGGGGATTAGTTAGTTAGTTATTAATTAGTTTCATTTCAGTCACTTAGGGAGGTCAACTGAAATGGCAACAATCAATCCACAACACTAACTCTGAGAAATCGCTGCTCTGAAATGGACTTAATATCAGTTTTAGTCAAGTCATGTAAAATTCAACAACGTGAAATACAGCGGTGTTAAACAACATAGCCTAGTCTAGGTCCTCGTCTTTCATCCAGTCAACGAACGTGTGCAATTGTGCCACTTCATTAGCAGTGGATATGAAGTTATCACGCCAATGAAAACAATCTGACTCAGTGTAATTTCGCCACCAGCAGATGGTTTTAAAAAGAAAAAAATATATAGCATAGATATAACACCTATAAAAAGTCACAAACAGCTCTAGTGGTCCTATACAATCATCTTTAGTATGCTTAGTACCAGAAATGGGATGAGGAGACAAGAAAAAAGAACACCCAAAAAAAAAAAAAAAAAAGCAAATATTTGGATATCTGCTATTCCTGAAATCTAAACAACAGGTATTGGCCTAAGCAAAGATCCCTCTCCTTCTTCTTTTAGCCCTATTTACTTCTAGTCGTCGATAATGCCGGGACATATAAAGATATGTCAGGCAGCGTTTTCCACTAGATATTACGACGCAACAGTGGTTCAATGACGTCGCGATCAAACACGTGGAAAGCGAATCGGTCTCACGGGCTCGTCACACTCTGCCATCACACGATCCAACTGAAATGATGTGTTACGGAAGGCATGGGTCAAAAGGCATTTCATGAGATGCCACAAAGGCAATCCAGTGCATTTGTGTTACACACTGACAGTAAAATGCCCGGCACACACAGAGCCATTCGTTTAGTCTTTAGGTAAAATTTTTCATGAAATAACCAAAACGAACCAATAAAAAAAAAAAAATTAAATGAAATAAAGGAAAATTTAACACATTCCAGGGAAACAAAAGCCCTTGTGACAGTGATTGTCTATTCAATAACGTTAAACAAAAAGGCCAAAAGAAAAATATTGCTTGAAAACTGCCCAGTAAAAATAGCAGACAATACTCTTAACTCTCAGTTACTAGAACTGATCAGAGCGAACCGCCGAGAAGTTGAGATACACGCTATCAGATGTTTAAGACTAGTTCGCCAGCTCAAAGAAATACTTATTTTTAGTGAGAGCTTGTTAAAACCACCATGCTGATGGCAGGTTCAACTCCTGAAACACAAGGAACAAAAATGTCTGATTGCTCTCTTTCGATAACTAGGCCATTCAAATTCTGAAATATAAGAAAAAGAGAGAGAGAGAGAGCGAGAGAAAACACACTGTTGAAGAGATGGGAAATAAATTTAAATGGCTTGTTCATTTATGTGCTCAGATATATGATGTTTTGATGAGGTGTTGTTGGCAGATATTACTAGTAAAGCCTTCATCTAGAAATAAACAAGGCCTCAGTCAGTCACTATCCTACAGTAGTTCTCCAGTCCTACAAACAGAGAACGTTAGGCCTACGGACCCTGGGTGAAGATGAAGCAGCTGCTAAACGAGTTGACGAGGTATATCGAGATCTATTGTCTTTCTCTATACAGTACAGTTCATCTCAAATAAATAATTTATAGCCATAGTAGTGTTGATCAACTTTGGTCATAACTTATATGCTTAGAAACATTCTAGCTTAACACACTTATTTAGCATCTTTAAAACATAAGATCAGCATTAAGAACAAATCGATGTTACGATGCCGACCTAAACGAGGCCCTCCTCGGCGAGGAGACGCGCTAATGTATTTAGCAGCATTACCAAATTATCTTAAAATGCCAAACAACCCTAGGCTGTACATTAAAAGTACACTATGGAATTAACATCTTTGTGACCCTTTTCCAAATTTCAGATTGTACTGTAGTACACAGGCATTGCACTCATTTAAGCAAAGAAATTTAGATTTTCTCTTGTGTGGTTCCTTCATAAAAATCTAGGCTAACAGACGAAAATTGGAAAAAGGAAATAATTATAAATCAAACAAGGTAAACTCTTTGATCATTCTTTTGGGAAGGCTGTATGTTCCTCTACAAGGTCACCACAACCGACTGAACATGATATGACGTTTATACTGAATGATATGAGGACAGCTGAGGATACAGTGATTTCCATGCTCTTAAGATGTTGGTTATATAATTATGTCAACATGGTTTTAAAGGGTTAAATGATTTCGAGATGGCCAGATTGCTAGTGTTTGTTTTGGTTGCCATGATTCTTCAGTGACCTTGTAGAGCAATCTGCCTCTACATATTAAGCACTACTAGGAGATGGAGGAATGGGATCTAATTGCATATTAGGTTTGACTGCACCTCAAGAGAAGACCAAACACTCACGCATACACTGACACACAAACACATACATACGCAGAGAACAGACATGTGGGTAGGCGCTCTCCTGGTCCTCTGGGCCATGTTAAAGGGAGTTGCCCCCTGGTGGCCGACTGAAGGGGGCGCTTCACCTCACTCAGAGAGACACCCGTCCAGGCCAACTGGTGCACCGTGACGATCTTTGACGTAGCCGTTGTGGAGGCCGTTGCTGGGCAGGGGGGCGCAGGCAGCAGTGATGCCGCAGTGCTTCAGCAAGTTGAGACCCGGAGAGGGGGAGACGGTGGGAGAGGAGCAGGAGCAGGACGAAGGGTCCCGCTGGGGGAAAGGCTTCATGGTAGAGAGGATCAGAGCCAGGCAGTCAGCCACGTCCTTGTTGGGAGCACAGGCCAAAGCTGGGGTGTGGCCTTACAGACAAGAACAAACTCACATAAGTGCACGAACACTCCTGTAACATCACATCTCAGCACGGTCACCGAGTGTCAGGGCAAAGTGTACCATGGCCTGATTTCCCTCAGCTCTACAGAGAGCTAAAGTGTTGCCTAATCCATTTGGGTTTATGGACCACAGCATCACTGTTTTGATTCTCTCAGCTCATCTGCCCCCCCAAAAAACATCTACTGATGCAGGTGTATGAACGAATGGATGAATTCTACTTCGGTTTTTGCATGAAAGTTCAAATTGAGCAGCACCACATTCAAACACTGCCGTTACAGACTTTAAATCTTCAGTTAAATTCACGGATTAACTATCATAGGTAAATATATGTCGCATCGAAAACATAGTGTGCTGTGAAGAACATTTGGCAAGAACTTAGTTACAGTCCTTTCGTGATTCATGTGAATGATCAAACACCATTCCCAATTCCAGAACAACTGTTAACAGAGCGCCTCACCGTCCTCATCCACAGCCAGCACAGTGGCTCCTCTACTCAGCAGTGCCTGCACCACTGTAGCCAGGCCATTTCGTGCCGCAAGATGGAGGGGCCTGCAGAAGAGGGACAGTCTCAGAGAGATGGCAGACCTACTTATCACCAGGTGACTTTTATATGTTACAACGTTGTAACATTACATCGTGAAACAAAATGTCAATAAATAAAAAAGCTTCAGAGAGGTGATGCAATTTGTGTGAATGAACAATACGTTGTCTCAAATAAAACCCCATTACAAACGGTATTTAAAAATACATGCTCATAAAACATAGAAGCCTGTACAGTATTTCAAGATTATATTCAAGAATGCAAAAACTAAATCCCGGAGGGAAAGTATTTTATTCTATAGGTAGAAAACTGCAGAAGTCTCACATTTGCAGAGCACTGTTGGTGGCATTTATGAGTGTGGGACTGTGAATCTCTCCCAGAATCAGCAGGGCACACATCTCATGAGCCTGAGAAACAAAACAGAAAGAAAGATCATTCCTGCCACCCATTAAAATCATTTAATTACTTTGGTAATGCTCAGCATTCTACAGTGGAGCAGAATCACGTGAGTAACTGTAATCGTTACCTTGCTGCAGGCCAGGTGCAGGGCAGTGTTCCTGTTCTCATCCAGTAGTGTCAGATCAGCCTTGGCCCGGTGAAGGAGAATGGCTGGGCGATACAGGCACACAAAGACATTTAGTTTCCAGTGAATACATCCTTGACTATTCTAAATGGACCTAACAAGATCTATTCAAGCCTAAAATGTAACAGACAGCTATGAATGATAAAAATACGACAAGAATAATGTGAGTATGACCCACCCACGGTGCCGCTGTGGCCCTTGTCAGCAGCGACCATCAGAGCGGAGCAACCACTTCCGTCCACTGCATTGATCTCTGCCCCGTGGCGAAGCACCAACTGCAGTCCTGCGACATCCTCAGCAAATGCAGCAGCGTGTAACGGGGTCCTACAGGCATAAACAGACACTTACCACACAGTCCGAACATTTACCGTATGAGCCCAGTGTTGCAGCTTCAGCCTCATGAGGGTGTGAAACCCTCATGAGGAACATTAACGTTTGCAGTATTACCTTCCTTTGGCATCTCTGGTGTTAATCATGTGGACCCCAGTAGATTCCAGCAGCCTCTCTGCAGCACCGCTGTGGCCGTTCATCCTGTAACAAGACGGCACGGCTAAGAAGAAGCTCCAACCTGATGGGCGCTTTCCTACAATAAATACTCACAGAGCACAGTGCAGGGGGGTGAAAGGGTTTCCCTCTTCGTGGATAAATGTTTTAAATTCAAGTAAAACCTCCAAACAGTCTTCATGCCCTGAGAACAAATACACTCAGCGTTATATACAAACAGTGGATGTTAGAGAGACTAATGACAACAATTAGGTTCAGTTGGACAAATGGGCAAACCTTTGTAAGCAGCCCAGTGTAATGGGGTGTATTGTTTGTTGTCCAGCAGTTTGTCTTGTGGGTCTGTTGCCATGGCGGCCTGCACCAGACAGGCCAGGATCTCCGTGTGGCCTCTGGATGCAGCATAGTGCAGCGGTGTCCTACCCTGGGTGTCCCGACACAGTGCAGAAGCTTTGTGCTCCAGTAGGGCTGTCACGCAGTCATCGTGGCCCAACACCGCCTGAGCAAAGACCAGCGGGGTGTGAGGAGATAAACTCAACTAACATGATGAAACAATGCTAGAGAGCTTTTCAAGTGACCAGACTGACTAAATCCAAACTCTGTCGCCCAGTGTTTGACCTACTCCTCTGTGCAAAGCTGTGCTCCCCCTCTTGTCCTTGGCATCAGGCAAGGCTCCCTTCTCCAGCAGAAAAAGCACACAGTCAGTGTGACCTCCCAGAACGGCTAGCATCAGAGGTGTCCTAGACGGGGGCGGAAGCAACTTTAGTGAACCGCTTCGCATTTGGCTAGATGCATTTCATCGAGTGTACAAACTGAAACAATTCTTTTATAAAGACAAAAAACTCACTGGTCAAATTTGTCAACCACGTTGGTGAGATCCCCCTCCTCCCCGTAATCAATCATCATACGCAGACAGTCTGAGTGGCCATTGGCAGCTGGTGTGAAAGATCATTGTAAAACAGGTATGATCGGTCTCTGGAATGTAGATCTGACTCCGTTTAGGGTGGTAACAATTTAATGCGGCAGACAGCAGTTACCTGCAACATGAATTGGAGTCCACGTGAGGCGGTTGTCACTGAGGAGACAGGAGGCCCCCTGCGCCAACAGCACCTCCAAGCAGCGGGCGTAGCCTTTCTGTGCCGCCAAGTAGAGGACAGAACGGCCTGCGGCGTCTTGTATGTCCACATAGGCTGCAGTTTCTGTCAGCACACGCAGCGCTTGCCGGTGACCCTTATCAGCCTAAAGGAACAGAGAAAGTCAGTCGCAAAGTTGCATTTACAGGCCAATTACAACTAATGTCAAACCAGGAGCTGATTAAATGTCAAATACTCACAGCAAGATGCAGTGGACTGACTGGAATACTGCTTTCTATGTCTCCTAGTGCATTAAAGGACATCTCCAGGAGCTAAACGTTTTTAGAAAAAGGAATCAGCACCATTGCCCAGAAGATGATCCAAGTAGATAATATTAAAAAGACCAGTGAATTTTATTTAGAAAGAGAAAGGACTCTAGGAATTCATATTGATTTAACTAAGTCCCATATATAAAAGGCTAAAACTGGAAACAGTTACACACCAGCTCCAGGTTCTGTTTGTTGCCATGGTACGCTGCATAGTGAACAGCACTGTAACCCTTTGAGTTGACCATCGATGGATCAGCACCATTGTCCAAAAGATGCTCCAAGCAGCTATTATTAAGAAGACAAAACAAAGTGTGTGTGTGTGGGGGGGGGTGTCACTTTGACTACATACACAAATGTTTCTCACAAACAAGTTTTGGCTTTAATCACACTGGGTGAAGGGGGATAAATAAACTCACAAGTACGACTCCTTCGCCTCGTCTTCATCATTCTGATGGTTCCCAGAAAAATGCCGATCAGCTCTGGAAAAACACAATTTTACATACGTCTGTTGCTTAAAATGGGATTATTTCAGGCTTAGAACTGAGCATGAAACACAAACATTTACATAAAGGAAAGCAGCGTTGTGCCACACTTTCAAAGACACTGATGGTTTGTATCGCTTCTCCTGTTTCAGAGAGTTCTAACCTGCTGAATGCTTGGGAGGCGGCAGAGTAGTGCAGGGGAGTACAGCCTGTCTGGTCAGGCTCATTGACCTCAGCGCCAGCGCTCACCAGGGTCACAGTGCACTGGTACCTCCCATTAGCAGCTGCATAGTGCAACGGAGTCCTATCAGGACAACAGAAAAAGGAAAAACGCATCATCAATGTGACAGTGTCAGTAAATGATTAAAGCAAATTACAAAACTCAGACATGTAGAAAGGGTGGTGGTGGTGTGGGGGGGGACTCACCTTCCCATTATGTCCCTCTTATTCAAATCGGTACCGCTACTTAATAGCAAGTTCAGACATTCAACATTTCTGTAGAAACACATGACCAGGAAGAAATTGAGTCAGACTACCAGACATAAAGCAACACTTTAGGTCATGGTAATATTCCAGTGCCAAAGCAGATTCTGCATCTTACCCTCCAGAGGCAGCGGCGTGTAGACAGGTCCTCCCAAAGTTGTCAGGGGTGTTTATGTCAAAACCAGCCGATAGTACATGCTCCTTACTCATAGATGAAACTATACTATACAGCTGACCTGTGGGGGGACGATTAAAGGGCTGTCAAACTGTGCTTAGACACAGACACAGAAGATGAAACATGAGTGCACACATGCATGGATGAAGACAAACCTGAGGAGAGTAACTTGCGACAACAGTCTGAAAACCCGTACAGCACAGCTAAGTGCAAGGGGAACATTCCATGAATCCCACGTCTGGAAAAGAGAAATTAAATATTCAAAATAACCAAACATAAAGCCCAACTGTTTCACTGGAGGGGCTACACACATTACTGCTTTATATTAAAGCCTGTGCTTCAGTGGGTTTTAGTTACAACCACCAGTGACACCACTTAAAGCTTTTTTCGTACCTGGCCGTGTCTGCTCCGTTGGTCATCAGAGTGCTGATCAGCAGTTCATGGCCGTACTTAGCAGCAACGTGGAGAGGAGTATTGCCATACTTATCCACACAATCAATTTCCCCACCTGAAGGAATGAGGGAGTGAATCAAAGACCCGTTAGGAGGAGAGAAAAGCATTCACCAACATAACAGATCAGCAGGACAGCACAGTCATCTCTACCATTCTGGATGAGGATCTGAGAGCGTGTGAAGCGTCCGTGAATGGCTGCCATGTGTAGGGGGCTCTTCCCTTCTTTGCTCTGTAACGTGAAGAACAGAACATTTCACCAGATATTACTACTACTGAGCTTGTGGCTTGTGTGACCGTTTAAACAACAACAACAGCAACAACAACGTGGCTAGTTGCTGCATCTCCATTTTGTAGCGGAGCCTAAAGTAAAGATTGTGACCAAATATGCTGCATGTTTTTACAGTTTCTGTGTGGTGCCTCTAAAAATAGCAACAGCTATAATGCGTTGTCTCCACTGTACGCGTGAAGTGAGGGATCTCACTTCACAGCTACATAAACAGTCAAAATCAGCAGAACACACCGTTTGCATTGCCTGGACATAACATATAGACATGTAACATATGTTCTGGAGAACAACATCGGAGTAATTCATGTCATATTAATCAATAACTTCATTCATTCACGTACTTCATTACCACACATACTATGACACTGTTGCCATTTCCAGCAACTAAATGTGTATGAATATACATGTGTATCTATAGCTTTTTTGTTTTCCATAACCAGCCTCAATGACGTAATTACTAATACAGCTACAAACTAAACGTACACACACACACACACAATTTGTGATGTCATTCATACCTGCTGGTTGACATCTGCCCCGTTGTTGACCAGCAACTCCAAACACAGGGCACCATTGGTGGAGACAGCAGCCAGGTGCAGAGGTGTGTACCCGCACTTGTTGGGCTGGTTAACATTAGCGCCATGGTTCACCAGCTCTGTAGCCACAGCCTCCTGCCCCATGTAGCAAGCCACGTGGAGCGCAGTGTTTCCAAAGCCATTGGGCTCATCAATCTGACAGGAAAAAACAAACAGGACATGATCAGACTGCCTGAAATAATAGAAGTGTTGAAAAATGTCTAAAAAGCTGATATTTAAAATGACAAATAGCAGAGCAGACATATCTGACTAACTTAAAAGCCAAATGACTGGAAAATTACTTACCTCCGACCCCATCCTCAGTAGGTACTTTACAATTTCGATGTGACCACTTGCAGCAGCAGCATGGAGAGGTGTGTAGCCCTGCTTGTCCTTGCAGCTCTTGTCTGCACTACGGGACACCAGCAACTTCACAACATCAACATGTCCTACAAGAACACAAAAAGAAGAAAATATTATGTCGTGGCTGAGATCCTTTAAATGCAACGATTCAATGGATTTACAAGAATTGTGGAGTGAACAGGATGAGAATAAAATTGGTTCTTCAGCGCTGTAGTTGACTTAACTCCCAGATTGTGAACAACAAACCTCTCCATGGTACTATTCTTCTTTTAGTTGAGCTAACTGAATCGTTTACTTGTATCTGAAAGAGTTGTGCAGCACCGTCAAGGAAGTTAAACTAGCTTACCCAAATAAGCAGCGCAATGGATAGGCTGTCTCTCCTTCTTATCGATGGCACTCAGGTTCGCCCCTTTGTTCAGCAGCAGCTTCACCATCTATAAAACAAGAACAAGATTTTGCAGAAACTGTCCTTAAGTTTCTTATTATTTGGAGGAAAATCTCAAAAATGAAGAACAACTCATTCAAATCTCACCTCCAGGAACCCACTTTGAGCTGCATGGTGCAAGGCGGTTCTGCCGGTGCGGTCCGCCATGTTTAGGTTGCTCAGCTGGGTCAGCAGGGCCTCTGCACAACGTGTGGCACGGTTGGCAGCGGCCACATGCAGTGGGGTCTGCCAGAATTTGTCTCTTGCGTTTGCATCTGCTCCACGTCTTAGCAGCAGACCCACTGCCCTCTGGGGAGACGTAAGCGTTCACAAGAGCTTAATGCATGTAACATGACTTAATTTCCATCAGTCAATGCATGAATCAAAGTGAGCATAACCAGTGTGGGTGAAAACATGATGCAATTAGAGCAAGAATTAATCTGACTGTGAGACAATTAGGCTCTGATATGGCAAAGGATAATAGTCTACTGCTTACTTCATTCCTGGAAGCAGCTGCCCTGTGCAACGGGGTCAACCATACGTGGTCTTTAGCATTTACACTGGCACCTGACGGAGTGGAGAGAATAATTTCCCAACGTTAGGAGTCTTGAGGATGCTGTGAGGGTAACACTGCAGCACAGTGTAACTGCAGCGCTGATGACAACGCATGCAGCACATTTCTCTGACCTACAGCCCAGAACGAGGAAGCAGTCCACATACCTGATTCAATGAGGACGTCCATAATGTGGACATCACCCACACAGGCAGCAGCATGAAGTGGCGTGCGCCGCTCTTGGTCCTGCGGGATGCAACGCACAATCAATCACGGGAAGATTTGACCTTTTACACTGACGCTCAGCCACAAACGTCGTAGCTCAATCTACTTCACACCTACCAGTGCATTGACATCCTCCTTTTTGTGCAATAGTAGTTGAACTTCTTCAGCATTACGATTGAAGACGGCCTGGACCAGAGGAGGCTGCAATAGAGAAATACCAATTATCGACACGAAAACGCTGCACGAAAAAAAAATTACGTTGACGTTGATACGGAGAGACCACTCGGATATAACCAGCACGCCAGCGTTATATGAGGTCCCAGAGCGTGTCAAATATCGGTTAAATCCAAAACATAAGTCGGCGAAACTGTTAAAAATGCTATCACGGTGTTAAATGCCGAATTAGGCGCGTTTGCTGCATGTAGGCGACTGAACGCATCATCCAGCAAATACACTGATCCACGGCTGAGGCCTACAGGCCCCTTTCTCCCCACTTACGTCAGCTAGCCAAACGGCTCCAGCTAGCTCGTCCTGCTACGGAGAGCTGCTGGCTCCGGACCAGAGCGGCACCTACACAACCGCATCTACAGCGTCGCTGTCTACGTGCGGGCGCCGAGCTGCGCTATCTGCGGGGAATCGCGGGCTCCACCGCCGAGCTAAGTGTGAAAACGGCTCGTTCAGCGTATGAGACGTAGTACGCTGCGCACAAGAGCTGCTGTTTTTTTTCCCCAGCAAATAGACTGCGCCACGGCGCAATCCCCGACGCTTTCTTTCACCGAACCTGGTCTGCAATGTTGAGTACTCCCATCTCCCAAACTCAGCCAGGACGGAGCTCCTTCATGAGGATAAAACTTCGAGGTATACTGCGGTGCGCTACTGTATCCACTTTTCAGACTACACCCATAGCTGCTTGCAAACAGAAATGCGGTCTCGATCTGTCACTGTTGTTGTCTGTATCCGATGTCTGGTCTGACGATACAGGCTCCGACTGTGCTGGTCCGCCTACAGGCGTGGCGGGCTGCTGTCGCGTCCGCGAGTGAATTGGCGACATCGTGTGGTGGAAACCTGTAAACGCAGACACTGCACCGCGACACACAGTGTTGGGAGAAAGTGCGAAATCGAGGGAGATATTTATGGTTGTGGAGCATGGAGCCATATCGAGTACAGTTATTAACCTAGCTCCTACTAAGCAACGTTTTACAGGCAGTAAAAACGGTAGCCTCATAAAAGGGACTAAAACTTACCATGACCTGGATGACTGGGGATCGTCACAGACATTACTAATACATTCACCTAGACTCTAAATGTGCAATCATTTCAAATAAAGATGACAGTGGCAAAATCTAGAAGAAGAAGTTGCTAAACTGAATTAGATAAACAAAAAATGTTTGTATAATATTACGATTGCTTATGAATAAATTAAAAACATTATTTTTCGTCCATTCACCTCCAGGCCGTTGGGGGGCGGCATTTCACCCTGTAGCTGTTGGGTTAAACCGTAGACAATCGCCTAGAAGAAAGAACAGCAGCAGCTCGTCACACCGGCGTTTTATTTAGGTTAGCCGCAGAAGGTCGTCCGCAGTTTTGTGGTATTTTATATTAGTTTAAAGCAAGACTGGGAGGAATCAGTTAGTATTTTTATATGTTTGTGTCCCAAGACGCGGAGTGATGTGCGTATTGGCGAAACAGTGAAGGAACGCGGCTGTACGTCGCGTTTGTTCGGCTCGTTATGAAACACTGTTAGCTGCCGTTAACTTAGCTACCATTAGCACCTCACTCGTAACTAACGTTAGTTACGCTGGCAGCTGGCAAGCGACAGGAGACGCTGCTGGTGTGACGATATTCGAGTAGCACTCCCGTGAATGCTCGTTATTTTAGCATATTACACATATTTGACGCGACGTGCGAATTAATACATCACGAGTGAAGCACCGGAACATTGAAGCCCCCACCTGACCCCGGTCTTCGAGCCGACCCGGGCTCGCTTTCTCGGACCTAGGAGCTCTCTTCCTCGAACTCAGTGGCTGTTTTCATGGCAGCCACTGCTTGTGCCCGACGGTTGCCCATGGGTGTGCGGACATTCAGTGACTTTCTTCAGATCGCCACTGTAGGATCCCCTCGCTCCTGTCGTGCAGCGGTGCCCAGAGGATGCCTTCGGCAAAACATCAGGTGAGCCTGTCAAATGTAGCTTACGACACGCAGCTAATCCTGCTACAACTTGAGCGACCTATTCGGGGTTGTGATGCAGCAAATGGCACAGAGAGCGTCTGAAAATGCAAGGGAGACGTCTGAAGCTACAGGTTGTGAATGCAAATCTCCCGCACCCCGTCGAGAAAGTGAAACGGACAAGAAACCGGCTTCTGCAACTGGACAGCGAGAGAAATCGAACCTCAAGTGACTATAAATCACCAAAAGCTGATGCTTTGGAACAGCCTACTAACCTAAACATCATAGAAATTAGTAGGTACATCTTGGAACATTATGTATGTGAAAGAAAGCTAAAATACATTTTAATATATAATGTTTCTAAAGCCACATATCAATATCCAGTAACTCATTCATATTTGCTTATTGCATATGTTTGTAAGATTATTTTGTGCTAGCATATTTTTGGCATGGCTATTACATCACACAATAGAAATTTAAAAATGCCAAAAAATTCCTAGTCTGTCAATCACTATGAACAATTTGTTGTCCAATCAGTGTAGGAATAATACGGTATAGTCAAATCTCCTGAATATTTTGTAATTATGGCTCCTCGACTAAGGTTATCAAATCATAAGATTCATGACTCTACCTTTTGTTTTTTGGTACAAAACATATTGACCGATTTAACTGATAACCAAATCTAGAAAAAAATACTTTCAAAATAAAACCATTCTTAAAATCAAAATAAAATTTTATTTCATAATCAAACTTCCAAACAGTGTTGACGAGATTTTATTTAATCTTTGGTGACAACATGTAAGCTTTGTAAGGAGAAGTCTTATTTCTAACTTTACTAAACTTTATTGACAAGGGTCAGCCAGAGGTGAGAACATGTTTCCCCAACATCTACAGGTTATCTGCCAGAAAATCAATTGCTAAGTGCAATACTTGTGAATGTAAGTCATTACTGAGCTTTTTGCTTTTCACATTAGAAGTCAGAAAATACCAGCACACTGACAACACAGAGAGTCTAGTATGCAACGTGTACTCATTGACTTCAGTTGGAACAACTGCAGGGGGCTGTTTTTGTTGTTTACTGTGTAAGTGGTTGATTGTTCTACTCTTTCCAGAATGTGGATAACAGGACCTTTCCTCTTACCTTTTAGATACTTGTCATCGTGTGGCATTTTGATGACAAGAACTCCCAAAGTGCTTTGCCTCCAAGACGTGGACACCATGACGACGGTTCCCCAAAGCAGGAACTTCATCAGCCTCACCAACAAGCGGCAAGAGTACTCCGAGCGTCGGATACTAGGGTAATTTTCCAGTATTAGCTATGAATATCTGGACTTCTGAATTAAAATAAAAGTCCTTAACATTGATTCACTTTTTGTCGCAGGTATTCCATGCAGGAAATGTATGATGTGGTGGCCAATGTTGATGAGTACAAGAACTTTGTGCCCTGGTGTAAGAAGTCCCAGACTATCATGAGAAGGGCAGGTCACTCCAAAGCCCAGGTTGAAGTTGGTTTCCCTCCAGTGTTGGAAAAATACACCTCTATGATCACCAGTGTCCGGCCTCATCTAGTCAAAGTAAGTGTCAGGAGCTTCAGTGAATCCGACTGTCCATTGTATTTCATGTTGGTAAAATGAAAAAAAAAAACAGTTTTGGGTTTATTGTTTAGAAGCTACCTGAACAAAATGTCTCTAAAACACTAACACAGATTTTAGTTAAATGGTTGTGTGATGTCAACAAGCACTTGTTATTAACCAGAATTCCTCTCTTGTGTGATTTTAGGCAGTGTGTACAGATGGAAAGCTGTTCAATCACCTGGAGACAATATGGCGCTTTAGTCCCGGCATTCCCGGCTACCCTCGCACCTGCACGGTAGACTTTTCTGTAAGTACACTCCTGACACACATGCATCAGACGACTACTTGGATCAAAGGAATAGCTCCACATTTTGTGAACATGTATATTTTCTTGCTTGGGAAATTGATGAGTGACTCCTCAAGTCTGCACCTTTAATTATGAACTTGCATGCTGCACACAGTTAGCTTAGCACGAAGACTGGACTAGTTTAAACGTTACCTTACCTTAAGTGTTAAAACTTCAATGTGTGTTTACTTACATGAAGAATTTTTTTCACTGACAACAAGACTACATAGGTCCAAATTATTAACACACCTTAACCTTTGTTTCTGTTGGCCAAAAACAGGCTAGTTTCTTCCAAGTTTTCATTCTTCATGATTATAGCTTAATTTATGTGGTGCAGACTGATATGGATCCTCAGAAATGTTGAATTGTTGCTGCTCAGGCTATTGTATCCACCTTGTGTTGTTACCTACTCTTTGAGACATGTACTAAAAAGATCATTCATTTTGTATCTTCAGATATCTTTTGAGTTCCGATCTTTGCTGCACTCCCAGTTAGCCACCATATTCTTCGATGAGGTTGTGAAGCAGAACGTTGCTGCGTTTGAACGGCGAGCCTGTACGCTCTACGGTCCAGAGACTCGTATCCCACGGGAGCTGATGTTTCACGAGGTGCATCAGACGTGATCTCGGCAGCTGCGTGTCTTCATCTGGCCTTAAACCATACCAACCCATATACCCTGTTCTCCACGCAAACCTGCATGATGACGCACAATCGTCTCCACCGCTAGCGGCTCTTGAAGATGTTAGACGTCCAACTTGTGTAAGCATTACGTTGGAATATTTCTAGTCCTTATTCCAGCCTCAACACATTTCTGCTCATCTCCCTCCTCCTTGTGTTAAGTCTGTCCACTTTCTGTCTACCTCCACTGAAGGGGTCCTTGTTTAGCAGAAGGAACCCACCATTGCTCTTGCTCCATGGCAGTTTAAAAGCTGTGTTTCTGAAAACAAAACAGTAAATCACTGCAACATCATGTTACCAATGGTAGAGAGTCGACTATTATTTTAAACGAACAGCACAGTGATGTGGAAAAAACAAATGGAACAGAGGCCCCTTTAAGTAGCTTCTGTTTTTTTACAGTTCAATGTGACCTTAAGGTTACATGCCACACTGACACGTTATCATAGTTTGTGCAGTTTTTAGTTTACCTTTAGCACTTCGGTTAGCTGATTATAGAGAAATTATTATTTGCCTTTTCTTTTATCATTTAGTTTTATTTCATATGGGATTTTTAATATATTGTATTGACATTAGAGCAAAAGAATAATTAGTTTCATCCTTTCTAATTTATTCACCAGTGGTTAGAAGTTGCATTGTGGGATGTTTAGAGATTTGGACCTGTATGTTGTAACAGCATCACTGAAGTGCAGATGGCTGTTTCTTAACTAGTTATCTGTGGCCTCAGTTGACTTTGGGAAATGTAACCTAAACTTGTGAGGTGAGGATTGTGAGACTTAGCCGGCCATTTTTTGTTAATGCCTTATTTTACAGCCCAGCACTACTAGTGACTACTAACTACTAGGTGATTAGTAGACGTGGATGCAGTCAAATTTTGCACAAACATGAGCACCTGAGTGAATCCATGGACATGATGGAGACTACTGTTGAATACTGTAAACGGGATACCAAATGTCAAATATTGTTGGACCTATTATGTGATTAATGTATAATTAGATTTTACAGACTCAGAAGTTTAAGATTAGAAATCATTGACTGGATTTCTAATGTCATATCAGAACATCCAAATAAAAAACTGCAGCTTTACATCATGCACAAACTAGGTTATTTATTTAAAATAACTAGTTACTGTATAGATTCTCAGTGTAGCAGGTGTTAGAAATCACATTATGCTGTAGTTTAAGTATCTCAGTTGATTACAAGCAGTATATGGCGTAGTAGAAGTTCCTCTGTTCAGCTCTTCAAATGTTGTCAGGCTTTCTAAAGGTCATTAGGAACATATATTTACACTGGAGGGCTGTAGAATAAATCATTACATCTCATTTATAAAGGGTTTCATGCTTATTTTCGGATAATTTTGTTTTTATTCAAATACATAACGATGCACGGATGTACAGTAACTAACAAATATAGACATGTTTCTAGTGTTTACATGTTAACGCATGACTACATTTTGTTGGGTTTAGGTTTCATATTACCATTACTGAGCCCATGTCTTTATTCAGTCATAAAGGGCTAATGAAGTTAATTTTTTGTACCTGCTGCATTTTAGAGGTGACGGATACATCCAGGTGGCAAAAAGTAAATGTGCACCCTTGTCACAGCAGGCAGTTAATTCTGTCCCCATGCTCCAATGAAAATTAACGATTAGCGATTTAATAATTTCAATGCTGGATTTAAAGTTCTTATTTGAAAAGTAAGGGATATTATGTCATCAAGACGATGTTGAAATGTTTATTGTACCCAAATAGGTCTGTTAATCTTAACGGTAACTTATTAAAAACCATGTGGGAATACAGTACATCTTCACCTCAGGGTTTTATGCCTGGATATATGCTCAGTATGCTTTATACAGAGTGAATTTATTGTGAGGTTTTATTTGCCAATACTGGACATTGCACTCCTAGACATTGCAGTGTCTTTTAAGAGAGTAGCTGTAGACAGTGAGTTAGGTTGACCTTGTTCTGATGGTATTGGCCTGGCATGTGTAAAGGGTGTAGAAATGCTATCATTGACTGAGGAACTGATGCGATAGAAATCAATTCCTTCAAGTTACACTCAAATCACTTATGTTTCAATTCAAATGTGTCTTTGTAAATATTGTGTATTTTAAAGCTTTATTTAAATAAAAATACAGGTGCTTACTTTGTGTTCCGTTTTCAAATTGCTCAGAAGAATGTGACTCGTTTGTGGATGAACTCTGTGACCTTTGTACAGTTTTCCACTGCAGCATCACCACCTTCCTGCACGTTAGTGTTCAAATGCACTTGGGTTAAGCTTAATGGCAGTTTGGCTGGAATGAGGTTTTTATGATGCAGAAAAGCCATGAAGTTGAGTTTCTTTGTTGCATACACAGGCACATAGGGGGTACGAGTACACTGACGTAGGGTGGACAGCTCTCCAAAAAGAAACTAGAGTGGGGTGATGGTATGTGGGCCAGTTATTAATAACTGTACATAGTAGAGCTGAGTGTCCAGACATCGTTCTTGATCATAGCCATTGAGTTTCTGGGGTGAAACATCTGGCACACAATGAAGGAAACGAGGCCAAACCAATGTTAATAAAAACATTTTATTTTTCTTTTTTTGTTAAGGTTTTCCAAATGTTTGCTCTTCAAGGTTTTCTTGCCCATTTGACCCATCCAGCCCCATCCCCCCTCCCCCCAAGTGTTTATCTAGTGAATCCATGTACAATGAATTCTCTGTCAGCATGTACAACCTTTACGCTCCTCTATGATCAAAATAACCTCACGACTTGAGCAACCCGCCACATGGAAGAACACAATAAAACAGAAAACATGCCCCATGAAGCTGGGAGGAAGATTGTTGCTGAGGTGCAAACGCCAGAGTGAACCGACATACGCGTCATAAGCAGTTCAACAGAAAAGATGCAGGAACTTGAACGACGGGAAAACTAAATGGAGTGTTGACAAACCCGGAACCTAAGAGCAAGCTTGAAACATTCAAGTGAAAAACAGCACCAGCTAAGCCTACAGAGCTAGGCAAAAGAATTGTGTATATACAATATAGCTGCAGTTTCTTTTTGTTCGTTGTCAAAATTTCACAGTAACCAGTGAGACTGAATATTACAGCGTAACAACTGGACACTTCTATACTATGGGTAAAATATGGTATTCGTTGTGGTTATTACAAGCAAGTGATCAAGCTCATACATTCAAGCTATACATATACATACCTATGTACACAAAATATAAATAAAACCACAACATGAGAACCCATTATAGTTTTATACATATTCAACAGCAAAAAAGGGTCCACTATCATCCTGGGGGGTGAGAGGGTCTACCGCTACACTTAGGAAATCCAATCAAGCAAGTGCTCATTTTGGAGTAGTTGCGTTTGAAGCGCTCTTCTGTGGGGATAAACTAACAAAACCTACACTCAAATAAAACAGGACTTGAACAAAATATAAATCCCCCCCCCTCCCTCTCCTCCTCATCTCACGTCTCATTCAAGCTTGCTCTTAATGATTAACCACAGGTCGCCAAGTACAACACCCTTTGCTCAAGTTACTGTTGTCGTTACTGTGCTGTTTTAATTCTCTAGCACTCACTCAGAAAACCACCTGCGCAAAAAACAATTAAAAATGAAAGCATGTTAACACAAAAAAAGGAGCAGGGGGAAATTACCTCTACTAAGACTAGATTATTTTGATCATAGAGGTAATAAAATGATTCATGATTAAAAAGAAAACACAGCAATAAGTTGGGAAGGAAAAGGGGAGACTGAAGATTTAAAGGGGCAGTATCTTTTAACTTTTCGTTGGTGAATGTTTATCTTTTACTGCTGAGGACCTTTACTTCTAAGCTGGAGTGTTCATAGAGTGAATGGGAGTGAGACGCATTGACAGACTGGGTGGGGTGACGTCTGGGAACACTGCACAGGAGAAAAAAAAACTCTTGGTCTTAATTAGAGCAATGTCTTCTGCTCAGAGGAATCATCAAAACAAAAAATAATTGTATTAGCCACAAGCAGCAGTGGTTGAGCCATTAACTTGTAAGTGTAATTCACTCCCACAGCTGTCCATTCATAGACCAGTGCTCAATGACAAACATACAGGCACTGCAAAGGGGGAACATCTTATTAATGCCAGCAGACTTATAATGGAACTTAGTTTGAGCCTACTACGGGTTGCATCGGTGTCTGAAATCTTCACCTCATATGTTCCAAATATGGAGACACCATGAAAAAACGTGTCAGCGGTTAACTAAAACATACATAAACTCTATAGCTGTGATCTTTTAAAAGGCCCTTCATTTGTGAAATTGTATTAAAAGTTTACTGTCTCTTTGAATCCCAATGAATCTCGGGGGTTGGAAATGACAGGGGGGGTCAATGTATGTCTGCTTCCATATATTCATCTCCTACCATCCCTCACACTAACCCCCCAGCTCCTTTCAGGTGGTTCTTCAGCCTGATTTGGCTCCCACCAGTGACATCAGTCCATCTGTGCTCATGGACTTGGGGCGCTCCAAGGGGAAGCCTAGGGCTCTACTCCACACCAGCTGAGCCAGCACGCCAAGGGCCCGGGACACACCGAACAGCACAGTGTAGTAATTCATTTCGGTCATTCCATAATACTGTGGACATAGCAAGGAAAGACAGTCAAGTTGGGATCTGCATTTGCAACCATACGGTGACAAACTGATGATTAAAAACCACTGTATGTGGGTTACCTGCAGCAGCACTCCGCTGTGAGCGTCCACATTGGGCCAAGGGTTCTTGGCCTTACCCTGCTCCAGGAGCACATTGGGCACGATCTTGTAAAGCTGGGAAACCAACTTGAACATGGGGTCATTAGGCAGGTGCTTTAGGGCAAACTCGCGCTGGCAGGTGTAACGTGGGTCAGTCTTTCTTAGGACAGCATGTCCGTAACCTGGAACAACCTACAGCCAAGCAAGAGAATGTAAATTGCATTCAAGTAGCACATTGTCCTTTTTTTGTTTTAAAAACAATACACAAAATAAACAATTTGTCATCTTCAACGGGGACACTGCAATAATATGGATATGTGATACTCAAATTCAGTTTAGTACATTAGTGCTGATATTACTACATTAAGCTCTGACCTCTTGTATATATTTAGTGTATTTCATTGTTTGAACTACTGAATTTTATTTGAATTAGCACCTCCTAAAGGGTAGAACTGGTTATGGACTTTGTGTACTTACCCTTCCAGATTTAAGGGTGTTCCAGATGTAATCCCTCATCCTTTCATCAGACACTTCTCCCCCCAACTCCTTCTGCAGAGCAGTCAGCCACACCAGCACCTCCTGTGTGATGCAGAACCCAACGCACATATGTAGCAGAACATTTCACACCACAAACTTTCCTTTGTCTGTATAAGAAACTAAAACAGTTCTTCCTTCAAGTCATTGTTTCTGCCCCCTGTGTTGTCTACCTCCTGCGACACCACACTGATTAAAAAAAAGAAGCTTCACACTGTGTCACACACGTGTGAAAACATTCTACAATGTTTTAATAAGCCTTTTAACAGCAGACTTGACTTTAATTTGTCATAACACAAAAAATGGCTCCATGATACAAAATTATATTATTTCAAACTGTAAATACACATTATGCCATAACAGTTTTGCTTTTTCTACTGTGACATTACCAAACATCTTCCAGAAAGTGCTGATTTGATTGGTACAAACCTGATTGGCCAGACCATGCAGAGGACCAGCGAGACCATTCATCGCAGCACTGAAGGACAAATAGGGGTCAGACAGGGCGCTACCCACCAGGTGGCTGGTGTGGGCACTGACATTGCCGCCTTCATGGTCACTGTTAAAAAAATATATATATATATATATATATATATATATATATATATAAATTTACAAATCAAACGTATCAACTCAAATTGGTGCACAGGAAGCTGCACCACACATTTCTACATTACATTCTGACATCATGCTACAACAAACAAAACACAGAAAACACAAAAATTGCACCTGTGGATGGTGAGGTAGAGCCTCATTAGCTCTGTGAACTGGGGATCATTGTAGCCGAGCATGTTGGAGAAATTATACGACCAGTCCAGGTTGGAGTCAATGGCCCCGATGCTGCTGCCTTCACGATACAGATTACGGTAGATCTTGGCAGCAATGCAGGGTAGCTTGGCAATCAAGTCCATGGAGTCTTCATAGATAAACTAAGAGAACCAATGTGAAAGGATGAGTATTTGAGTCTACAGACCTAAACTCTTGAGCTCTGAATCAATTTGACATGAAACAAATGAAACTCACCTCCCAGTACTTGGACTTGTGCACACCCTCAGAGTAGGCCCGTGCAAAGCTGCTCTCACTGTTCAGCGCTGTGATGGCAGCACTGAACTGAGACATGGGGTGCAGGTTTGTGGGGAAATTATCCAACATGGTGACAACGTGAGAGGGCAGTGCTGCTCTCTTTGCCCATTCTTTGGACACCCAGTTAACCTAGTGGAGCGGAAGCACACAACAGCAGGTTTCAGACATGTACTGGTGCTGTATGTGAGAACACAAACATTACATCACTACTAAATTAAACAGACTTTACCCAGCTCCATAATTGTTTGTTCCATAATTCATTTAATGTGTGAATAGAGCAGGTAACTGTCCAGAAAATTCACTCTAAAAATGGGAAGATTCTGACAAGTACTGTTTGAGATACCAGCAAAAACAAGTGAAAAAAGAATTGTTGTTTGTCAAAACTTTCTCTCCACTCACCTGCTCCTCAGTGGGAACCTGTCCGGTGACCAGCAGCCAGAAGAGGCCCTCGGGTAGTGGCTCCTCACCTCCTGGAGCCTTAGGCAGCAACTTCTGACACTCAGGAATGCTGTAGCCCCGGAATCGGATACCCTGTGTATCAATGGAGAGAGAAGAAAAGACACAAAACTATTTACAATCTGGGGTAAATAAATACATAGGCAAATGATCATTAAATGTATCATCAAGTGTTGGCCGGTTGGCCGCTTGATCAGTAGCCTCCGTTTAGAAATAGTCTGGTGTCCTGCATTGTCTTAGTAATAAATACACACTTTTACTGATAAGTCTACAATAAACAGGGTGGGTGGGTGGGTAGGTGGGTAGATAGATAGATAGATACTGGCCTGGTATAAAGTATATCAAGCTTTAACACTGACCTCATCAGGATCCAGCACAGACGTCTCATACACCAGACCCTTCATTCCCCTCATACCTCCATAGACCTGTGGAGGAAAACATACAACACACATTATTACATTCTTTTTTGATACCGTTATTTCTTAGCTAATTATAGGGTGTTAAATAGAACAAATAACCTAAATCCTGTTTAAATGTCTATTACCACAGACAGAGCTCAGACACAAAGTGAATGATAAACAGAAGAGGATGACGCAGTTGTTGCAATGGGGTGTGTATGTGGGAGCAGTGAGATAGTCACAGCACAGGAGAAGTTTGAATGAGTCAGCTAAACTGTCTTGGTTGGCAGGAAGCAGGTTCACATTCTGACCTGAGGAATATGACCGTAAAAACTGACACAATAAATAAGGCTGGCCGAGATGGATTAGGGGAGGCCATTAAGTCCCATCTAATCTAGTGATCTAAATCAAATACTACTGTAAATGAATAAAGTAGATCACTGGTTTGTGGTCCTTGCTTTTATTCCGATTCCTTGACTAATGTAAGTTCATTTTGTCCAACAGCTCAAGAGTTACTCACCATGTCAACAGTAACCTGTCCTATGTTGGTTTTGCCATACTGTTGTTTGAAGTTCTTGATCCTGGTTTGTTCTTTAGGGATGAGATCTGAGAGAACATCCTTCAGATTCTGAAAAAAACCCCACAAATTTCAATCAGAAATGCCCTGAATTACGCATGTGGCCTTAAAAAAAAGTAATTCCTCTTGTGCTTACATGCTTTATGTAAATATTTGTGAGGGTGAATCGACAGTCAGCATGTTCTATTAATACCCAAGAGAATATTGTACCTTTTCCATAAGCTTCCAACTAATTATCGAGCCACACAGCAAAAAAACAGTCAGGGAAAAATTAAACCAGGCAGATGGCCTTGGAGTGAACTGACTGAACTTACTGTTGCTGATGCGCTGGCATTTCTGGCAGCCACGAGGAAGTAAGTGGCATTCTGTGGAATAGACGAGACTCATTAGTACCAGACGACATATTTTAATAGGTACAGCAAAATTTTTGATTGATCTATGGTAGAAATAGGCTGCGGCAGACTCTACATCAAACAAGTAGATTCCCTGTTACAGACATGCACAAATAACATATAAGGTCTGCAGTACCTGCATAATTTTTATAAAACATGTCATTTTCTCAAATTCATCCAACATTTGCACTGAAATAAACTGCCAAGCAGACCACTACAAACAGCTGCACCAACTCCCAGTGAGGACTATTCCTGGACATTCCTCACCTGACCAACACCGCCAAAAAATCCATTCACAAACTGAAGGCCTGTAGCTAGCTGCCAAAGATATAAATATGTTCTGAGCAAAATAAATATTGCTCCACTCCTATCAAACAACACAGTGTACCATTAAGAAAACCTGGTCACACCATCAATCCACAGTGACCAATATGATTGGTATTGACTGTGGTTTCCAGTTTTCCATAATTCCACTGATTCTTTTAGCAGTGACTAAGAATTTCCTTTGCTGGAAAAAACATAAATAAGATTTCTGCTTTTTTACAGTTAGTTAATTCTTGGTTAAAATACAGGTCTATAATTCCTGGCATTACATAATGAAATCTACAAGCAGTTGGGCTAACTAGCCAGAACTTTTTCATCCTGTAGTGTAGAGTATGGAAATTACAGCTGCAATGATCAGTGACTTATTGGATTAAATATTTGAAAAACAATGGATATGTATTGTACTACTGTATGAGACATTCTTCAAAAAAAAAAATACTTGGCCTGTGACTGCGTCTTTCCACATTTTTACATTTCACAGAACAAATGTTTGTAATGTTGCCCTAATGGAAATGTGTGTGAATTACAATATGTCCATTCAGTTGAAAAGTTTATTATTAAATAACTATTAAGACTGGGTAATAGTAATCCAGCTGGAAGCCCAGTGACAGTAATGGAAACTGAAGCCTGCTGCTGTTCACCATTGAAACAAGACTCCTCTGTAAGCTAGGGTCTCAGAGACCAGGCCCAGGCCCAGCTGGTTCTACCCACAGTAGGATCCGCTCATGGTAACCACAATTGGCGAGAACAAAGGATTGAGAAGGCTCGCCACAAGAGATGGTACAATCTCACATCAACACATACATGCTACACAGCTGTGAAAGAGATTATGTAACAGCTCGGGGCTTTAAATATAGAGCGCTAGTTTTTCTCTGTCACTCCTGACTTCCAACTGCCTTGGAGAACACTTAAGGCTACAGCAAGGTGGAGTAGGTTAAATGAGTTGACCCAGAGCCCGTGTTTACAAGAAACACAAAGGAAATATGGTTTTACTGAGCTAACTAAACAAAACCAAAACAAACAACATGACTGGATGAGACAACCACAGTAGAAATTAAGAATATTGAATTCTTTCAATCAACTCAAAACAAAACTTTTCTGAAGGCTATTAAATGTTTGTTGACTAAACATCATACACACATTTAGAATGTCATTGCCTTGTGTTTTCATCACATGATTTTGAGTCACTGATCAGGCAAAAGACTTTATGGTCAAACAAGGTTATGTAACTAAAAAAACCTTACTATTAAATCTTCTGAGCAAAGATTACATCTGATACGAGGGAAAGGGTGAGTGTGACACAGGTTAGCTGCACCTAATGCTAAATATGAGGCTGATAACAGGGACACAATACCCCTTAGTTAATGCACATCTTCTGGAGGATTTTATGTACTCATCAATTTATTGGGGGTGGGAAGCAACTAGTAATACTCACTACTAATACGTTTTGGCAAATGACACAAATTGACATGAGTGTCATCTAATGTCAAGTAAAAAAGTAGGTTACATTGGTCATTGGAAGGTTACAGTGTGAAAGGCAACTACTTCACTGATTGGCAGCAATTTAGTAACACTACACTGACCAAAGCGCACCACACGGTCAGGTGACATTCATACGGTCAGACATACCCAGTTAACCATTCCCATCACACATGCGAAACTTTTTGATGTCTCAATGCGCAGCACATCACTGGCATCTTTGTTTGGTAACCTTATGTCAATCCAATTTGAAGACGAGTATGTGACCGTAGACTCAACCTGGCTGAAATCTTAGACATGAAGGTCATCGGTGCTGATGGGAAAACACAAAGCTGAAGGCGAGTTTAAAAGCACACACCGTACAAGTACAAGCGGCAGAATTTGTTAATCAGCACCACAAACACACGCGAGCGCCAACACACACAACGAAATTAGGCGGACTCATACAGTAACATAGAGCTAACAGGGTTTGGTCACTACTTGTTAAAGAGACATGTCCAGGCAGTGAGAATACCAGGACAGCATAAAGACCGACGGTGCCTAAGCTGACGTTAGCTAACAAGGATGAAGTTCACAAACCGCCCAACTCAAGTTTCAGCATCACTAACATCGCAAAAACAACACAACTCTTAAATACACTACCCAACTTGATCACCTATTAGCCATATCGTGGGCCAGTACCGTATCACAATGTGCCTGAAAGTGCTAAGCTAGCTAATGTCAACTAGCTCGCCGGCTAACCTAACGCTAGCTTGCGGAGCAACGGCATTAACCGAGGAAGCGGCATCGAAGCCGTTTCTCTTCCGCTTACCTTTGAATTTAGGAGTTTGGGTGCTAGCCTGCTGATAGTCAGGAAGGACATTATGTCTATGTTAAAGGGCTATTTCCACGTATTCTTTAGAACTAAAGAAACCGCTGCCAGTGCACCACGGAGCTGGTTGAAGGTGCCCCTCCAGAAAGCAGAAGGTTGAAGAGGGATTCGGGCCCACGCGCAGCTACGTTGTTGATTGGGCAATGGGCAGAATCGTCTCTATGGCGTAGAGAGATCTGATTGGCTACAACGAATCTGGGCGCAGCCTGATTGGATAGAGGCCAGGGAGCTTTGAGTGTGACGACAACTGACGACCAGGGTTTGTTCCGGAGCGAGTTTTACAGGCTCTCTCACTACTACAATTGATTACAACCATTGATTATTGTCAGGATAACCAAACAAGGGTTTTCCATTACACTTATCGCTTTTTATCAGGGTTCAAGATAACTACTCCCTTTGCAGATTAAGGACATCTGACAGCATTCGTTTACAAACCAACTGCATGCAGTTTACCAGTATGGATTGGATGATGGTAAATACCACTAGTTTTGGGGATTGTAATAAAGTGACTCAACAGCCGATTCAAATAAATAATTTAATTCTGCAATACACAAGAAATTATTAAAATGCTAAAATGTTTTTAAACAGATACATACGGTTCTTCCAGAACACAAACGGACCTGCACAGATGTTCTTGCTTTATGCGTAATAGTCACAATTGCATTCTCATTTTTAATCGCACAATGCAAGTAATGCAAACAAAACCAGTGAATAAAATCCACAAAATGTATTTGGCACAGTTATGATCAATATGCACTATTTATTTAAGCCAGAAAGACACTACAAAATCCTAAAAATACTCACATTTTATAGTGACATTTTAGATTGTGTAGAATACGTCCCAACCAGTGACCATTAGGACCAGTTTGCACATAGGATTCTTGTGTCAGGGCAGTCCCAGCTGACTGATTTTATTTGACTGGGATCTAAATAAACCTAAATGTGATTCCATGCTATGACTTGATCTATTTAGAAATCTGTATGAAAAGCTGCATGTTATGCAGTCATTTATTGTGCAGGAGTTTTCTTACAGCATCAATAAGGATTTTTAGGTCTTCCAGTGTTTTTCTAGCTATTGGCACATTTTGCACTTTAAACCCTCCTGGGTGAGATCTAAAACCTGCAAAACACACATGATGAAAAATAAAGAAATTATCATGCAGCCATTACGACATGCATGTTTCAAATTCTTTGTAAACTTCTGGCAGAATCGGTAGCCATCCAGTCCTTGCAATCTCGTGTAAATTTTGTAAACAAATAAACACTATAACAGCAGAAATAATTGTGCGTAACAAGGTACACAGTACATCAATGTTTCCAGAAGATGTTGATCTGATGTGTTTGGTCCCCACTCCTGTGCTCTTGTGCCTGATAATCTGACCCAAGGTAATGCATAAGATGTCATACAGTCGTAAGAGTCCTTCCAAGAATAAAAGAAAAAGAACTCTGGTCTCAGTCATCTTCCTCCTCTTCATCCTCTATGGTATCCAGGAGGATGCTGTGTTTCAAGCAGTTCTGTAGGTAGTTCACTACTATTCGCTGGAAGTGCTGAATGCTGCGTGGCTCCCTCAGGATGTGGCCCTCGTCTGGGTACAATTGCAGAGAGTAGTTGGCTTCCACCTTCACCAGTCGGCTCAGGAGCTCAGCACTGTGCTGGAAGTGTACCCTTGCTTTGACAAAAAAGACACAGGAGTTGAAAATGTAAGTAAAAAAAAAAGGCATGCAAGACTGAACATGTGAAAGTTGAACAAATTCTCACCATCTGCAGTTCCATGTAGAATAAGCAAATTCTCATCTTTCAGCTTGTTAACGTCCTCTAGCAATGACGTAGTCTAAAAAGAATATAAGTGTGTTATTAGGTACAGCTTCCCAATTCTGCAATAGATCCCACTTTCATACAAAGGATAATGTTCAGCCTTTATTTAAAGTATAATAAGACAGGTGTTGATTAAACTTTATGGCAGTCTTGGAAACTGCAGCTTATAGTCCACTTGATTTGAACTGAATTATACCAGGGTGGATAAATATTAGAAATACTACAGCACAAACTAAAACCACGCTAGTGGAAATCCTCACCGAGTAAGCATGCTCCTCCTTAGATGGAAGGCCTAGATACCGCTCTGAGAATGCAGCACCTGAAAACAGCGGAATGACCTTTACTTAGGCGAACAGTTTCTCTGTTTAGTCACTCTGGCCCGCAGCCTCTCTGTGTGAATGACACAAGTGGAACTTACTATAAAGCCTGAAGTCCGTTATCGGTGCCACTGCAGCTGCGCACTGAAAAAGCTTATCTGTTGCAGCTAACATCTTGAGAGTTAAATAACCACCAAATGCCTGCAGAGATAAATAGAAAAGTGCTAAAGGGAATTTTATTCACTTACTTTAATGGTTTCAACAGGAGATAATGTAACTTTTTCATCTATAATGCCATAACCTTGCCGTAGAGGGCCATCCGGCGATCATCAATGTATGGCATTTGCATCAGTAACCTGTGAAAACATCGTAAAAGTCTCTTAGTGTTATCAGTTCACAGGTTTTATTCTCACACGTCAATCATTTAGCCAAATGTTGTTGCATAACTGCACTGACTCCACAACTGCCAGATAATCTTTGACTCTAAGTGAGCCAAGTTTGCGTGGGTCCAAAGCCGTCGTCTTCTGTCCACGGCCTACCCCACTCCTACCGTCCACCCACGCCAAGGCCACGTTGTGCGTGCTGGAGAGGACCTGAGGCCAGCCGAGAGCAAATTCCTCCGTCACAGACTGACTGCCAGGAACGCCATCTCTGAGCAACAGGACAAACAAGATCTGCTAGTGCGGCGACAGTTGTCAGGCTAAAAACTAGAAAATGCTAAAAAAGCAAATGCAGCGCTGCAGGTTTAATGAAATAGCCTTAAGCTGTTGCTGGCTTACACAATGACGAGGAGTGGGTGTAGGTTGGCCTCATAACCTTGAGGTAAGGATAATTTCAGGTGTAGATCTAAAGAAAACAAACAGCAGATAAACAAGGTTAAAGGCGTGTTATAATGAACATTACACTTATGAAACTGAAACGCAGAAACATATTCTGATAAATATTTCATCCTTAATTTGAACAAAAGATGATAACAATCAATATCTAAAAGAATACTTTTCTAATAAACTAATTATTCACCTTCCAAATACAAAAAATTACTATGTATCTCAGACCTTTACACACTAATCTTTGACATGTAAATATTTTATGAAGTGGCCAATATTGTAAATGTCAAACACAACTCATCAAAAATCAAGCATTTGTAAATGGTTTCCTTGTTATACCATTGTTGTCTGCTGTAAGCGTTCTAAATAATGTTTCAGGAAGACTCTTGTCTTCCAGGGCTTTAGACACAGGGCTGTTATCCTCCAAGACGACGTATCCTACAGGAGATACAACACCATGGAGTCATACAGCGTCAACCCAAACATAGCAGTGCCATTAGGTTGTGGGTCATCATCTACAGACAGGGGGCAGTGTTCACAAACATAAAACGAATCAATCTACAGTATGGTGTGCTTGAATAAAAACGCCCCCCCACAGGCTGCTGTAGGAAACATCACACAGCCTGTGTGTGCGCATGTGTGTGAGTTCTTTATCAGTCAGGCACGCAGATGTAACACTCACTGGAGGGGTCCTTTGTACTGTGAACTGTCACTTTAGGGATTCCCGGGCCTGTGGAGTTTTTCAGAAGACATCATTACGAAACCAACTGTCTGAGCAGCGTGACGCTTTCATAGTCACCGTGTGTCCCATTTACCTAAGCAGTAGAGGGTGAAGTGGGTTTGATTGGGGCTGAACTCAGCTTTAAAGAAGCGACATCCATCTATGAGGCTGCACGAGATGCACCGGCGTTGAAACACACCATCCACGTCCACACTTGGGAAATAAAAGAATAGTTACTGAGCACACTTGACAGGAACAGTAGAGTTAAAGGAAGCTGGATTTGCACCAGGAGAGGGCCAATTGATCACCAGGATATCAAGGTAAAGTGCCATTATCTGGAGACAATCTAATCATGCAACTGAGTTTTCAGACACATATGGTGTCCACCACGGTTAGATATAAAAGCAGTTATACAGACTACTCCGTCAGGTGCTGTGTCCAAATGCCCATCTCCACTGCTTACAAATATTATACAGTATTAATCGCACACCAAATTCAAACAGGTCATCCTCCCTCCTCCTTGTCCCCTAATACTTCAAACTGTGTAAGCTAATAAAAAGAACAGAAACCGAGCAGGTACAGTAGAGGAGGGAACAGTGTTTTATCAGCAGCAGCAGCAGCACAGAGGGTCTTTAGTTATAAATGTGTCCATTTAGTTGTTGGCCTGCACTATCCACAGGACATGACAATACCTACTCACATATCTACTCTTTTATTATTACTGTATTATTATTTTTTAGTTATGCTTGCAGTGTGGCTCTAGGGATGCTATTTCAGGTATTTTTCAAATGGTGCTGGTGTTCGGGTTTTATGGCTGTAAAAGAGTTGATGTATCCCACAGCCTAGGCTTTAATTGTGAAAGACTGAAAGATCTTTTAGATAGATTACCATTTAAAACAAACGAACACTGTGCAGAATTTGTATTCGGCAGTACAACACATTAAAGGAGCGGGGCTCAACATAGGACAGCCAGTTCCTGAGGATAACACCGGGCAGCGGGTGCCCTGTATTTGAAAGACATGCGATCAGAAGACAGCAACATACACATTCTGACCAGAGAAGACAGAAGAGCAGTATCTACATCAACCTGCAGCAGCCATCACTAAACAGAGGAGACTGCATATGTATTTATACTGTATATTTATCTCAAAGGACTGTACTTACCTGTACAGGTGTCTGCTTTGTCTGGATTCCTCAGTGCTCAGGAAATAGCTGATGAAGAGAAAAGCACAGACATACTCAGCACTGCCAAAACACTGCAGATAACCTTTGGGTATCTTATCTTCATCCTAATTATTCTGAATACATCAATAATTCATGACAAGGATCTATCTGTGCATATTTAGATTCTCCAGTACGTAAATAAAAGCAGCTCGGTCTCATATTTAACTTGTTAAACACCATCAGCAACGGCGATTTGAAACAACTGAGCAGTGGATGTACGTCACAGTATCAGTGTTATATAACTTCTATAAATTAAGGGTATTGTGACACAGCTGTAGAGCTACAGTCCAACCTATTTACCTTTATTGTCTGTGCTACTCACACCTCAGTCAGTATGCTCATGAGGGATTTCTGCCCCCGGCAGGATAAAGACAGATTTAAGAAATAATCTGCTGTGATTAAGTGTAATTCATTGTCCTCTTATGTCTTAGTGCTTTGCTCTCTCTATAAATTTCACTCTCATGTTACAGAAAAGGGTGATCATTTACAAAGAGACACCATTCTGCTCTTTCCCCCTGTCACTGGCACATTTACACTAAGGAGCTGCAAGCTGATAAAAGCGCTGGAAGGTGAGTCAATCCAGCCCCACACACTTTGTCTCTCACATACATTTTCCCAGCCTTCTCGTCTAGGGCGCACAGCAAGGTGACGTCCCAGCTCCCAGATGTCAAGAAGCGAGGAGGGACAGAGGGGATGGCAGGCTGTGTTATACAGAGAAACAGAGATGAAAAGACACGCAGAGTAAAAATAGGTGCAGTGAAATAGCGTGTGTCAGAGGAAAAAAAAAAAAGATAGATTCATAAAGTTGAACCAAAGGAAAGTAGTGGCTGGTGGCCAAAGAAATGAAACAAGATCAAATGGCTTTACTAAAGAGAGAGGTGAGGGAGCTCTGTGGTGCTGAACACTATCACAACACACTGTTTTATGTGACCCCTGCTGAAATATTAACAATCAAGGACGACAAAACAAGGGAGTAAAAGTTAACAGTGCAAAACCTGACCTGAGCTGAGAGACCAGCGATGTGGTGAAACTCTCCACGAGCGCCCTGTTTTGCCGGCAGGATCGAATAAAACACTGAGCCGTCTGCTGAAAACAAGGGCACATCCTGTAACAGACACATATTCAGTCAAGAGAATGACGGGGGTTATAAACACGTGAACACAGGCTTAATGAAAAACAATAAATACACACCTGCCGTTGGTTCTGCATTATGTCCATAGGCATTTTGTGTTTCTATGAATTTAAAATCACACACAACACCTTTTAAAACATACACATCCAAAGCTTATTTTAGTGGCTTTATATAAATATGCTTATCACAAACTATAGCACTGATAAACAAATGGCAGGTGAAATCTGTGTGGAACAGGCAGAAAACTACTAGAAATTCATCTCATGCAGCAAATGACTTTAAATATTACTCTAACCAGTAGAGATTTGAAAACCCTAACACCCAACTTTAAGAAAAATCTATTAAAGTTATGTTGCGCAGCAGGGCCGGGTTGGATTACTAATGCTGAAAGACTAATCACCTCTGAGCAAGCCCCCGTGGTAGCCTCACACACGCAGACCAGTGATTGGTTCTGGGCACGGTTCAGCCAACGAACCACGAGCCGGGTGCTGCTGATCCAAGTCACCATGGAAATGTAGCGGTCCCTGGCGAGGCGATGCAGAAAATGATATGCAGTGAAAGGATTGGAAAGTGGTGAAAAGGAAAAGGGATAAAAAACAGAAGCAGTAAAGAAGAGAGGAATTTAGACATGAAATCATTTCTGACAGGCCATGTCGTAAGCCTTGAAGGGTAACTGTGTTTTTGCGTTCACAAAGATGTTTTACCTGGTCCTGATAGAGTCAGGAGGCTGCATCTCCAGAGTGTGAGCGGGACCGTAAAGATTTACCACAAACAGACTGACTGATGGGATATTTGAGCCTGCCTGTAAGCACCGGAAAATGTGAAGAAAAATCACACAAATGGTTTTTAGTTACTACATTATCAGTTGTAGTGTGTCTGTCGACAACAACTGAAATATCACAGCAACTACTGAATGGATATCGATACCATACGCAGATATAAATGGGATCAGATCAACATTGTACTCTTACATTGTTGTGATTTTGTATTCTTTTTGCATATTTTTCACACAAATTTTAATATTACACATGGGGCCAGGCAGGTTTGGACTCCTTCAACATTAAATAAAATAAGGAAGCATCGTTTGTAATAATCAAGTCATCCCCTTGTTTCTTTTTCCTGTTTTCACCTTGGGGTAGGGGAAGAGCACATTGGATGGGTAGAGACCACCTAAGAAGTGAGGTATTTCCATCGCAGGTGTGGCAGAGTTGTTGATTCTCAGGTACGCCAGCCGGGCTCCATCCATAGACCACCAGTGGGCAACGTATGACAAGAGCACCTCCTCTGTTTTAAAAGACAGTGAACATTTTTAATATAAATATGCACAACTCTTTTCTCTGTGACTATGTCGTTGCAGCTTTTGCAGCATGTCGCGCTGGAATACATCCTACCCTCATAAGTCCAATCAGAGAGACCATTCACCACATTCTGCTCCTGGTCAGTGGTTGTGAGTCGCAGCGGTTTGCCCGACACTGTTGGCTTGTAGTAGATATCTCCGTTAAACACATAGACCTGGCAGGAGCGGCACAGACAGAGAGTGACAATCCATTATCAAAGACAGTAGGGTTGCAGGCATCAAGTCTGGCTGCCCGAACTAAGCGTCGGACACCGTCCAAAAATAAATGAATCACCAGCCAGCACGCACACAGGGGTGAGAGCCAGCACATCTCTGCTCGCCAGTAATACGCTGCAGCTGAACACAAAAGCCAATTACATTACAGGGAAGATAGAGGAATTATGAGTGTAAAACAGCTTAGTCACTGCTATAATCTCTCTGACAAAGACACGACACTATCAAAGTTATCATAATGAAAATGAAGTTGAATAGAGACTCTATTCACACACAGTATTACTGTAGACTATCAAGGCTGAGTAACCCATCCCATCATATTGGTGGGTACAGTTCATGCAAATGGCAGGACATTCATCAGGTAAACAAGCAAAGCGCCTGGCTCACCAGTTGGTTCCCTTGAGGACCCCAGGAAGCGTACTGCAGCACTGCCTTCTCCCTCTGTGGAGGGCTAATCTCCACCATATCCCTAGAACACACACAAAACCCTCAGACATAAACCCTCTGTTTGGGACAACGGTCTTTTTTAAAGCCCTCTGAGGTCCATCCATGCCCTGGCCTTGAGAGAGAGATACTGTACTACAGGGACAAAAAAGCAAGATGCAGAGTGGGGAAATAAAATAGAAAACGGGGTTGGTTCATGCAAGAGTGCAACATTTATTTCTCCTTTTTTTTGCTGCGTCTGTTTCTCCCTCAGGACAAGCAAAAATGATCGTTCTTAAAGGTCTTCTTAAATTCCTCAGCAGTTCCAGCGATCATCCACGGCTACCACGTTTGATAGAAAGCTGAATATGAATCTCAGGCAGTGGAATCTGAGGTACGTTACAAACCTCGGGTTGGGATATGGAACCTGGAAAGAACACCGATGAATGACAAATGCATGTCTGACAGAAACGTAAGGGTCTGACTCGATGAGACACACTTTGGGGGGAACTTTGTTCAATCCGTGCGTCTACTTGCATTGGTGACCATCATGCCCAGTGCAGCCCATGCATTAGCATTCAGGTTTCCACCTACCCATTAGCCACATTGTAGATAGCATAGGAGGCTGTGAAGGACTGAGAGAATACCTGAAAGAGGTAGAGGATATCATGCACACTGGTGTGCCACACTTACACCAAATCACACATATTTTAGTGGTCACACATGCTAATACACATGTATAAGAAAGCAGGTGAAACAGCTAATGGAGTAATTACTGCAAAGCTCGGACACAAGTGTCTTACTGGTTTTATAAAATGACAGCAATGCAATATTAGAGAGTGAATATTCTTCTTATTAAATAGCATGATTTCTCTATTACTCGTCACACTGGGATCCACTGGAGCTGGCAACTCTGTCGCATCAGCAACTGCCAAAACCGAGGGATGAGAATCAATGAATGCGCGCGGTGTGTTACCAGATGATTTCTAGACGATAAATTGATTTCTACACCTTTTATTTTCAAGCGACAGGCAACCATTTACCCACTGGCCTCAGAAAGCCTCAGCCTCCTGGAAAACAGCTCCCTAAATAAATTAAATGTCACATTCTCCACACAGCACACTTAACAGTGAAATTGGATTTCTCCTTTGTGGTATTTGTCTGTTGTTAGAAAATGCAAGGATGGAGCAACACAGGGGTGAACCTGCAGGGATAAAAGTGGGGAAATAAATTCTGTGGCTATCTGAATGAAATTGAAATCAGATTGCGGTATAAAGTCTGATCACAGAGGGCAACGGAGTGTACAAGAGAAGTGGTGTGAGACAAAACCCAAACAACAGCAAGAACAGGAAGAGGAAGGAATGAATGGTCGAACAGTAAATGAAAAAAAACGCGAGGGAGGGAGTAGGAAACAAAGACAGGAAGGGTGGGAAGATTGCCAGGAGGGCAGAAGCACTGGCTGACAGCCAGGGTTGGCGGTTGCTTGGCGAGCAAGCCTTCCAGAGAATATATCTCTTCAACACCAAAGGGGGCAGCATTGTTATGAGCACCATGTTCAATCAGCTGTTTATGATTTGTTAAGGATCCCAGAGATTCTGCTCGTGATTTAACATCACCATGGAGCCCGTGGCGGAGGCCGTACTTTATCGTGTGCTTGTGTGTGTCTGCGTGATAAACAGACAGAGAGAGTCAGAGCATCTGTCTCAGCGAGGCAGAGCGAATCCTAATGTGGCTGCCAGTAACATATCATAAATCCTCCAGATTGCTCAGCACATCACCCACCACCCCCCAGCCGTCCCTTATAACCCACCCACTCCCCGACACATGCAGCAAGAATTGGGGGTGGGGCCACAGCACACAGATTAATCACTCAGAAGATAGCTCGGGGTATCTTGACAAAGGAATGTATAGCGATTACATTGCCCTTTGCATGAGCATGGATACTGGGATCTGCTGCATGCTGAAAGATACATATTACAGAGATAATAGCATCCCTTCCATCTCCTTGCCACACAAACATTTCGTAGCAGTCCAACAGTGCGCTGCCTTTGATACACCCCTCAGCATTTGCTGCAGAGTGCAGACACGACAACGCTAGCATTTTATTTGTCCCCACTGTGCACTGTCTTGGCACCATTTCGTTTTCGTCAATCCCAGATACCTCCATCTTGTCAAAACTATCTCCCCATCACATGTAGGTCTTCTCTTTCTGGTTTCCCCCTCTCACACACAAACCTGCTGAATTCAAACAGGCTTTGAGGAAACACATTCTCCTGTAGCAAATCTGCTTTCTCTTGTTCCTATGTGGCCAAATCCCTAACTCACTTCCTATGTATACCCTCTTATCAAAATCCATTTATTTTCACCCACCAGGCACAAAACCCTCCCTAAAGCCTCCAGAGCTAATACAGAAGCCTTTTAACTTTAAACACAGTCTGCTCATCTATTCCTATCTACTGCAGCTCTCTCCTTTTCACATCTCCTTCCATCCTTTGATAACCAATCTTACTGATTTCAACAGGGCAGTGTATCTAAGGGCAAATGGCGCATATCCCATTTTCTCCTGGCCATCCATCGCTCGCAGCTTTCCCCCGCTGCTCTCTCTGTTTTTTCTCCCCTATTCTCTGCCACTCTTACCAGCGCGCCGCCCCTCTTCCACACAGCGAAGTTAGTGCCTTGTGCAAACTGCTTCAGTCAGCACAAATCCCCCCAGAGATAGAAAGAAAAAAGTGAGTGAGAATGAGGAAGAAGAACCAGGAGTGAGAAAGAGAGAGCTAGAAAGAAGGGGAGAATAGAGGAATAGTAAACGCAATGCCAACACATCCATTTCTGAATACAGTATACAAATAACACCAGATGGCATGGCCCCACGTCTCTGTTTTCTACAAGTGCACATACACCCTGAGCACACGAGTGAACAGACAATTCCTGCTGATATCAAAGGAAGTAAGCTAATAACACGACATAAATCAACTGAGCAAAGATCAACCCCCTTCCAATACAGAGACATTTGTTAAGCCCTCAACAATTCAGTTATTATGGATGCACTGTGTTTGTGACGAACGCTGTAACACAGCAAGAGGCTTACCCCCCCCCCCCCACACACACACACACACACATACGCACACACACACACACAATATGATATGCAGTGATTAGAGCAGAAACAGATCTCTAAAGGAGACCCAGAGAGTCAGACGATGAGAGTTTCAGATTTTTAATAAAAATGCTGAGAAAATGTGCCTTTCATTTCCTCCTAATTTTCTTCCCTTGCCGACTACTTACACATTACACAACTTTCCTGGCCTTTGAGGAAGGCCGACAATTTATTAATGGTGTGAATATTTACAGAGTGAGATGGCTGGTGGAGGGGGGCACCGGTGGAAAAGCAGAGTTATAGTGCTCTGTGCTTCGTCTACCCCAATGCTTATCTCAAACCAACTGCAACTGTGATTCTTGTCAGCTTCTCATTAAAATTCCCCACCAAACTAGCTGGGTGATTTCACTACCGCAGTTCCAACTTTACCTCTTCATCTCCTTGATCTCCCCTTCCCCCTGCTATTCTATGCACTCCACAGTGATCACTCACTCCGCCCCCTGCACCTTTCGCCATCAGCCAGTTTAAATATTCAACTCCCCATATGTTATTTGGGGTGTTGTTATAGAGCCAGAGACCACTGCAGTAGCAGAAATCAGCACACGCAGTACACACCCCTTCCCCTTCACGTTCTCACTCTTTATCTCTGGGCTTTCTATGGGGCTCTGATTAGGATGCATGTCTTCGCTGTCTCAGAGCCACTAGTGGCCTGCCAGACATGGGGAGGTTTGTGAGCAGAACAGCTTGTCATTGATATTAGTGGAGAATTAATGGCCCTGGATATTTTCTAAAAGGAAAAAATCTTAACAGATAATTCCAGGAAAAAACATAAAGCCACATAAGTGACATGAAAACTTACTGGTTGAATGTCATACGCCAAGAGGACAAACCTCTTATCTGAAGACACTTGGAATTTAGTTGTGGTCAAATCCTGGAGAAAAAAAACAAAGGAAAAATGTAATAGATTTCATCTTTCATGTTTCATTTGGTAAAATCTATTTGGTATGTATTGTTGATAGATTATCCAACTGTGGAGTTCCTCAAAGATCAAGCATAGGACATCTGTCGTTCTCTCACTCACGTCTCATTGCCAGGCTGACAACACAGACCTTGGTAGCTTTTAATTCTGTTCACTGTTTCCACCACCATGAAATTAAATATATAGCACCCTAATCTACGTGATGTCTTTCTGAGTAAAAGTAAACATGGACAATGTCTGTCTATTAGTATTTAAACGTAAATCAAGTCCTTTGGGTTGATGGTTAGTTTTTTACAGGAATAGTGCGAGTATAAGAAAAAATACTCAAATATGTTTTTTACAATTTTTTTTTACATTGAATATAAAATCGAATTGTGGGGGGAGTTTTGTTGCCTCAGGTCATCTTAACTTAAGTGCTCCTGGTGACCAAACATTTGCTGTTCATATCCCGGGGGTTAAATCAGCAAATGTGAAGCAAAATTAATTCACTGAACTGTACTGTCCACCAAACGATGCTTTAAAATGACTACACATGTCCTCGTAGCTGCAGCCATGTTGCCTTTTCAGTGTTTGTAAAACATCAGAGAAAAAAATCCATAAGATTTTAATTTAGATTATGGAAAACTTCAGGTCTTTTAACACAGATTTTTACTTACTGTGAATTTTATTTTGGTTCAGTGCCACATGTAGCTAAACTAGTCTCAGCACTTCATTTGAGGAAACACCAAGTTTCTTCACATTCATACGGGAAAATACTTTCTGGAAGACGCTAGCAGTTATGAGAAACCATATCACAACACGGAGGAGAGGCTTCGTCTCAACCTGACAACACAACCCTGCTTTGAGCTCCTCTGCGATGACCCACATAAGTCTGTCAGTGTCGTGCAGAGGCGGTGTTCAAAATGATGCCCTCGCTTGGAAAATTCTCTTTAAAGGCACATGTTGAGGGCTCACGGAGCAGCCAGATTGGGGGAAAATGAACTGATACTGTCACTCTGCCAAACCTTTTTTTGTCTTATCTTCTGGATGTGGAAGAGTGGATCTCTACAGCTTCTTGCTCTCTCAATGTGGAAGCACCTCTGTGTTTGTTGGACAGTCAATTCGTCCCGCTGTCTGTGGATATGAGTCAATCAATACTGATGAGTCTCCTTATGAGCGCTGTTGCTGTAACTCACCAGGGTGCTGTTATTGAGCAGAGTTGTCGTGAGATTGTTGTTTAGACTGAACATCAGAATGTGTCCCTCTCTGGTACGCAGAGCCACTTCATTTTCTGACAACGATAAGACAATCCAGGCTTAGAAAGTTGTGTGTAACCAACACGGCTGTGACTTTAAATCAGGTGAGCTTCAAAACATTCTTTAAACTTTCACAAGCACTTTGTCAGGGCTAAAAAAAAAAGAGATGCTTACCATTCAGCCATGCCGCACAGGGGTCATGCACTTTGAAATCTTCACTCTCCAAATCCTCCATGGTGAGATGGGATTGGAGTAACAATTGAGATTCGTCTTTGAAGGCAGAGACAGTGTTAGTTCGTCAGAAACAGTTTCTTTCTGCAGAGAAATGCCTAAGCACGCTCTTATCCTGACCTATATTTCTCCTTCAGGTTAGATTCATGTATTTGCATTTTCAGCATCAATGACAATTTGAAACTGTGTTCAAAACATTTGCAAGGCTTGTAAAGTGATAGTTAGCAACATGATACCGTGACACTACAACCAGCAGTGATTTAGCTTAGCAAAGGCTAAAAGCAGGGAAAACAGCTATTCTGTCCAGAATAAAATGAAAAATTAGAATATAAAGTCTTCATTTAAACATTGTTTGTATTTGTTGTTGCCTGGCAACTGCTCAGGGCCAAGAAATAGTCACTGAGAGATTTTAAATTCCCTATAAAATGACAAATTGTCTTTTTTACACTGTACAGACCCTTGTTTCAAGTGCCAATCTAAGTTACTGTCTGCTTGCCATAACAGAATTTTCTCATAAGAAAAATGTATCACATATTTTTCATGAGTGTGAATAATCTTATCTAGTAAAATGGCAAAATAATTTTATTTCTCACGTTACAGCTGCTGTTACTCAGATCTTCACACCACATTTCTCTCTCTTTTCCCACAGTCTTACCAGGCGTGAGGAGGATGACAGACAGAATGACCAGTGACATAACAGCCAGGATCACCACCATTGCGATGCCTATGCCCTTCCAGTTCCGCGGGGGACCGTCTGTACTTCCCAGGTCCTGACAATGTAGGGAACACACACACACACACGAACACTGTAATAGATGCGAGCAGGACTGAGGAGGAGGACATTAGTGCTGCATCATTTCCACAATCTCACCAAAATTTCTTCCTAACAGGCATATCAGTCCAACCAATCTCAAAGAAGATTAAGATCAGTCTTTAAGGGAGCAGACCTCATTGATTTACCCTAATTTTCCATATGAGAACCTTATAAAATTGTTGGATATAAGAGATTGGAGTTTAATTGCAGCTGCAATTTTGCCCGCACCATCGTTATTCTTCACCATCGGCTCATTTCACCTGGTATATGACTGATGGGCCATGTGGCATTGCTGAAATATGGACGGGGCTGTGAAGTTATCAGGAAATGTGTGGTGCCTGAGTGTCAGAGTGTTTCTTAAAGACAAAGGCAACATGCCTTCTTCATCCGCAATGAGCTGCTTTGGTGGATCAGAGTTTATTCAACAGCTCTGAAGTTGCTAACCAGGCAATAAAAAAGAAGAAATATGGGACTAGACACCGTGAATCAAGACTAAGAGACAAAACCGCAGTTACCAAGAGTGTGACTTCAAGTTTAAACTCCAGTCCTCGTATACCCTCTGCGTGCTATTAGCGGTGACTGATCGAATGAGCCGGCGTCAGTATCAGTCACAATTAAACAGAATTGCGTGCAGCTCCCATGCTGCGCTCCACTCCCTCATAATGAGTGGCTAGCTCTGCTGGAGCAACATGCCCACTGGGGTGTGAGAGTTCAGTGGCAGAACAGCCATAAAACTCTGCCTTCATCATGGCTGCCATCCCTTTGGCTTAACCCCACAAAGCCTTTCCGGTGCCGATCACCTTCCTTCAGGCCTCGTGGGAGGCAGGGAACAGAAAGAGGGCATCTACTCGGTTCACTGGTCAACATATTGCTGCTCCTCCGTGCTCCCGGGGTGACACCAGCTGTCCTTGAGTTTGTGTTATTTGCCACACTAGCCTTAATGCCCCCATCTACCACTTCTTCTCCACATATAGTGCATATTTAAAAACACGCACATTCTCCCTGCCACAAAAACACAGACGATGGAGCACATTCACACATACACACACATTCCTTGACTATCATTGGCTATATTAGAGCTTTACACGCATACACATGTACTTACATAACGGGAGTCTTAAAGTTCTATTTCAGAATAATTCAAGTGACACATTTTCCTGAAACAGAAAATGAAGAGTCAGTACAGTTAAACTCAACTCGAGGGAGATTTCTCAGCTTACTTTATGGCTCCGTGTATTTAAAAAAAACAGATAAGCGATGCGATTTTAGCTCAGCTTTATTTCAACATTGTCTCCTCTTTGTTTGTTCTTTATTTCATCTTCCACATTGCAAATAAATGTGTTTACCTTATACCTGAGTGGAATGGAAGATATACTGCACGAAGTCTACTCTCTCTCTAACTCCTGGCAGTTTCAGTCTTGTCTTTAATAGGTCTTCTTGGTTGATGTATCACAGCGTATTTAAAATAAAATCACTACCCGTGTTACCTACAGGACAACATTTAAGTGGTGTGAACTCTGAGTGCAAGCCGGACGTGGGTGACTGATGTCCAGACTGTGTATCCACTGGCCTTTCTAACACGGTGTTATCTCATTCTCCTGCCTTCTTGGCACACAATCTTTCACTAAACCACTATTATCCTTTCATCAGATAACAAAGCCTGCAGGGGTCTATGAAGGCTTTGGTAAACTACAGTCCATATTGAATCATACTGCACCTTCAGCACTTTCTGTTGGACCTAACTGTCATAATTTTGAAAATAAATGAGAATTTTTGATCAAACCTCGTTAGCATAACAAGCTGGGTATGTGCTGCATGGCGTTAATTATATTATAAATAATTCCACTGTGATTCTGGGTTCTCATAGTAGAAAGAGACATCTCAAATTCAATTCCTTCACTTGACTGATTCCACTGCACAGTATTTTCATTTTCAAGTCCACAATCTAATTACTGTGTGTAACATTAGCGCTGAAACATCCACCTAATAGGCTCCACATCTCCTGTCATCTCCCTGCGCCGCGAGATTAGACCGTTGTTGGTAGGACAGACGGGGAGAATCCCGCATTTGTATGAATGAGGAGTGTGTCACACACAGTTTGGTCACACTTGCAAATGAGCCACAGATTCGCGAAGCAGGGTCCCCAGAGTCAACAAAGGCAATATTGCTCGTTCACACAGGCTGCTGGTCCCAATGCAAAAGGAAATCAAACGCAGCATAAACTGCTGGCACAGGTGAAGTGACGGCATGCTCGACTGCGCAACGGACCTTATCTCAGTCAGCACTCGAACATTCAAACCTATCTCAGAGTAGTTTTTGACATGTAGACCTTCCTCAGTGAGCCAGATTTCAGTCACTCCCATAGGAATGAGGCTCGAGGCCCAGATAAGGTGTCAGTCAGGCACCAAAGAGTGTGAAATGTAAATCAAAGGTCTCTATGTTTATGGCTATCTGTCATGAAGGAATCCCAATGAGAGGATTTTTGCCAAGCCATGCAGAACTGCACTGGAAAAAAGAGAGCTCCTACATTTGCCATCAGAGCTCGGGGAAATGAGCGAATCGATAAGGTGTACAGTTGTACAAGCTCCAGAGGGAAACAATTAATAGAGGGAATACAGCTGTAAAGGAGACTTTTAGATACCAGCCCTCTGTGGACATTGTTTCTTGCAAAGTAAGACACTTCTTTGAGGAATACAAGGACCCATTCCGACCTTTCTAGATTCAAGATTCAAGATTCAAAACACTTTATTAATCCCAGGAGGTTGCTACCATTGCAATTTAAAAATCTCCCCTATCGAACTGGAACGGTTTAATAAATTACATACAGACAGATTCCAAGTAACTGGCTGTTTTTCTTCTCAGGGCACTGCACACAAAATCAAACAATTATGTATTGATTGAGTTTGCACACTAAAAAAGCAAGCCACACCAAACACGATTACTCAAACTGCACAGTAGGCACCACAACTAGGTTGTGCAGATTCCAGGTGGTGCTAGCAATTCATAAATTAGGCCCAGGAGACCTCCTTAACTCCATCTTCTGTGTCTTTGAGGCGGGGAGAATCCAGCGAAATCACATACAGAGATATTAGGGAAGCAACACAGGCTGCTTGGGGATTCTGGTTCAGGATTTGCATACTGCTGTAGCATCTTTATCAGTGATGTTTACTACTACACACATGACTCTGACAGGGGCATCAGCGGAGTAACCACCAAAATAAAAAGGGAAAGATCAATCGACAGAAACATATAGCACTCGATAAAGACAGCGGTATATGCTCCTGATTTGAAGGATTCATAGTTATTGCTGACAAAGCTATAGATGAGCCAGTAACCCATGTGATTTCACTCAATGAAGGTCATCACCAGAGCAGGTTGTTACTTTAGTGCAAAGCTGGAAAATAAATAAAATGTAACCTGCCTACTGATATAATGAGATACTACATCTCAATATTGATTCATATCTAGGTTATCTTTCATCACATCCACGGGAATTTCTGTGCTCCTTCTCACTGCGCCACCATTTCTGCCTTTGTGTTTCTTGTCTTAAAAGACGCAGTAGGTGGTATTTACACTATGTGAGACCAACATGGGCATTTCTTATTCCCCTCAAGGCTTTTTCTAGACAATGCAGTACAGGCCTTGGTGAAATGAAAGACCTGCCACTTTAGCCTCTGCTGCTACACGGCTGCCCTGGTGTCTTTTTCTTTTCATGCGCCCTCATCCCGCGTATGAACGCTACAGTACAAAAGCTTCCTGCATGAGGGAGCTTTTCCTCAGCATGTCCAGCAGCCAGTCATAGGAACTAAGTTTCTGCTTTAGGAAACGAGCAGCGTCAGAAAATCACATTGCGATGATACTGAGTGAAATGTGCGAAAGAAAACATGATTTCTTACTAGGCTGAGACTCTGTCAGCTAATTATAAGATGCAGTGTTTATGTGAATTCTCCGTGTCATATTGTCACATTATGAGTGTGGAGGAAAATGTGACAATATAAAAAAAATAATTGAATCGCTGTTATTTTCCTTTGTGGTGGTTCGGATAAACCTGAACCAAAGTGTTGTGTTTATGTGGCATGAAGCTGTGACATTGTTACTTTGTTGGATGTGACAATGAGTGGTGCAGACATTTATGTTAACTCTGCAAAATCACTTTGAAACTCCTGCATGTTATAAAAATGATGACACAAATAGCAACCCCCAATATAAAACCCTAAACTGCTGCATCTTCCCACCACCGGAGAGCCACGGGGGGCAACCCGCAACCCAGTGAACAACAATGAACTCCTCAATGAAAAAGCGCAAATGGGTTTTGTCACAGTAATTGTTATACAGTGTAAAGGATATTGACTGGAGGCTGTGGCAGGAGATGTTGCGACATTTGCAGGTAATGATTGTCTCTAAGCCCTGCAGCCTTGTTTAGTCCAGTCAAGGAGGAGATAATGCTGCAGGATTAGCACACACGCAGGTGGTTTTTACCATTATAAGCAACAGAGCTACACATATCAGACATCGTTATACTGTTTCATAAGATTTTTAAACAATATAACAAACAGCCTCAAAGATCACACTAGTTTCTTTAATGCTTTCTCAACCACAGCAGCTGTTTCGCTAATGATTTCATGATTGAAAATGTTTCCTAACTAGGGACACCGATTGATGGGACGTTAGTTTCTTAATTAGTCAACTTGGCAAGGTTTTTCCACTGTTGCACTAAACTGGTGATAAATAGGGGCGGAATGATAGCTCAGTGCTCAGAGTAGTCACCTCCTAACCGAAGGGTCAGTGGTTCGATTCGTAGTCCCCCCGAAGCTTAATGTCCTAATGCCTAATGTCTCAGTGTCCTTGGCCAAGACAGTAAAAGCATCTAGCAGCTGTTAATAACAATTTCCCCGAAGGGATCCATAAAGTATTCGTTATTACTATTAATAGAAATAAGTGAATAACATTTATTGAAATGAATAACTGATGCACTAAGTTTAAGTTTAGCTCAAAAAATAGATCTCATTTACACAAAGATAATAATCAAGTAAATCCCAATGAAATCAAACTTAAGCAGAGAAATTATCATTCTAAAATATTTTTAATATTAAATAACTGATAATTACATATGAAATCCACTCACTGACACACACACACACACACACACACACACACACACAGGTATTGGACCACTAAAAAACATACAGGAACTTACAAGCAAAGTTACAAGTGAGTAGAGGTGCAGAAATCATATTAGACATGCACATTTCATCCCCAGTTATGGCTGATAACAGCATCAGCAATGAAGATTTCTGTGGAGCTGATTCTTGGTTCACTGACAATACACCTATAAGACAGTGGGGTGATCAGTCACAGCAGTGCAGTGGGTCTGAGCCCATCTGTCATCGTGTAAGTCCAGACTGAGGGAGATAGTTTCCTGGGACACATTTGAATAGGATTGTTAGACACAACCAGCATTGTTATTGGTGCAATTACGCGTAAGTGTGACTGGGACGGAGAGACGAGTGAGGGGCAGCGGACGTCGGGTTACACCAGCCTGCACCGCAGTGCACAGAGTCCAGACGAGCAGAAGAAAAAGTGTGAACGGCTGAAAATGACTCCAACACTCATCCACAGTCATTGAATTGTGGGCATACTTGAGGAATCCCCCTGCTGCATACACTGAGCGCTCACATCATCTCTCACAGACTATAACACACACACACACACACACACACACATGTGCTCCGGAGCTGTAGGAAAACTAAGTAGAGATCAAACAATAGAAAAC
>JAUMHF010000024.1:17650068-17678864 GCA_032359275.1 Microctenopoma steveboyesi
GACAGGTGATCAATCCATAACAACACATCAATTGTTAGTTCACTGCATTTAATACTGACAATTTGCAAATGCAGAGTAACCTAACTCCAGCACTTCTACTTAGTTATCTCCTCCGGCAATTTCTGCCACTTTTTTGTAAAAATTATTTAAACGACGGATTTAATCGAAGTAGCTTTCGTGAAACTGCCCCTGAAAAAAGACGCCATTTAAATGTACGTGTTAGCATTTTCTACAAACACGAGCAAATTAGCACCAGGAGCTGACATTAAGAACAACTGTCCTCAGGAATACTGATGCATAGTTAGATTATCGACGCTGGCGCCTCAGGAAAACAACGGGAAGCAGTGACGGAAAACGCTGAAATAGCTCAGTTCTGCGCGTATCCACGGTGCTAGCCGAGTAAAAATATGCGACCTGGCTAACAATGCTGCGAGAACATAAGGTCACAGTGAACGTAGCTGTTCGTCGTTAACAGCTTCACTACTCGATAAGAAACCAGAGGATGGAGGGGGGGGGACGTGGACGCTCCATCGAGAAGCGGAGAGCGTCGGTTTATTGTCGTCCATTCGTCTGTGGTCTTAAAACGCTTTTTCCTGTAAAGTGCTGGTGTCAATCCCAGCTATCGTTGGCCGAAAGGCTTAACATGTCGCCAGGATATCTCTGGGCCGACACGTAAGGGCGCCTGGTCGGCTGTGAAGCGGTAGTGCTAACCAGTTTATTGTCATATACGTAGCTAAACGGGAAGCCCGCTCCTGGCCATAACGACAGCCCTTCACCTCTACCTTTAACGGCAGCGTCGCATTGCTAACAGCTGACTAATCACCTAAACGCGGTCTGGAGAAATACCTTTGTTGCTCATTGTTCTGGTCTGGTCAGGAGGCTGAAGAATGTCGGATTTAAACGGAGACTCTGCGTATCTTCTCACGGCCTTTTTTAAAACAGGTTACGACTGCTTCACAATCATCCACTTCCTTGTTTTTCAGCTTCTTGTTGTTGTGGTAGTGGTGACGTCACCGTGGCTCGCTCGACGAACGTAGTGTATCGTCTGCGCGCGCCCCCTACAGGCGGGATATGGAGCGCGCGCGAGGCCGAGAGTGTGACTGCGCCTTCAAATCAAACGTACTCTATGTTTGTACGAAACAACTGTAAAAAAAAAAAAAAAAAAAAACACACTGTATGCTGCTTTAAAACCTGCACATTGCAGCATTGATGGTGCCCTCCCGGATGTAGAAAGTGCCCATTTCACAGGCACTAATTCCCCACATACCACCAGAGATGCAGGTTTTTCACCTGAGCACTGATAATGCTGGTAGTTCACAAGATCACCCGTGATATTACATTTCAGCCCTGTGCACATTGAGATTGTCATATTATGCATTGTGTAGTATTCTAAAGTATAGCATCGAAGTATTTTAAATGTTTACTTTGAGGAACATGTTTTCCAGCCTTTTGTTGCCTTTGTGTCACTATTTCTGAGAGGTGTTGTTGTCTTGCAAAATTACACAATTCGTTTCTACATTTTCTAAGTTTATATATATATATATCTATATATATATTTATCTGATATAGTTTCTATGTTCTGCTGTGAATAAAATATGGGTTTGTAAGAATTGCTAATCATTTAATATGTATGTTTTACACAGCAACAGGAATTGGACTGGTAAAATACACATTTTCTTCTTGATACAAACAAAACTAACAAAACACAGCGGGTACATTTCTTCACATTTCCAGGGTGTGATGTAATGTACTTTCTTACATGTGCTTTTCGGCGGTTCTGAGTAATAATTGTTGAATTGTCCTTACACAGTAAGCCACGCTTTCCCCCAGTTTGAACCAATTTAAGCAAACACTACATACCACCACAGTCAGTCAGGAGTTCGGCTGATAACAGGGTTATTTTTAGGCTTTCAACACATAAACAAATCAATTCACGTAAACAGGTCGTTTTTTTAAAATCCAAACACTCAGATCCAGCTACAGGAGGAGCAGGATTGTTTTGTCCACTGCTTCTTTGCTGCTCCCGCTGCTCAGCTCTCACTGGAGGCGCGTCCCCTTTAAGAGAACCATGGCACCTCTCAAGTCGAGGCAGACATTTTCAATGCAAGATTTTTCCCTTGCATAAATTATGTTCATGACGTAGTGCAATAGGCCAATTTTGTGGCAATTTTACCCGACTTTACTGCTCAAATAGGATTTTGTGAGACACCTCGAGGACTCCCGATCACCCGAAGTGTTGCAGAAAGGGCATCGACATTAAATATTAAGAGAGAGGAGATCCTAACATTGCAGACCTCCTTATCAATGCAAATACCTCTTTTGTGTGCAGCCACAGCGCCTGTCTAGGAGCTGAGATGAATTTTTAATTATGTGTGACCGAAACAAACTGTGACAAGGACCGATTATAAGAGCGTGGGATTACAGAAAATAAGCTGCATTCACGCGGTAAGTTGAATATAATAACCGGACTGTACTGTAGCCCGCTGCACGCGCACTGCAGCGAAATGGCGAAAGGAAATGAGTTTTGGTTAATATGCAATGTTCGTAATTAGCATAATTTATATATTTATGATAAAGAGAGGGAAATACATAATATTCGGTCTCTAGGCGCGGGTCGAGACGGTTTCTGTCGCTCGCACTTGGCGGATCCAGCGTTGTCGCCGAAAAGTGGCCGACGCGGAGAGACTTTTATTGGACAGGATGGGGGTGGGGAGCCCCATCAACACCCGCTGAAGTTTCTGACAGATCCTCGTTTCTAACGGGGCCATTGCAGCGGGACACGCATCACCTCGAGTCTCGTTCGGACGCGTGATGAATTTGTAACCACTTCGTGTCCACGACAAAGCGCGTCTCGACCCCCCCTCCCCGTTTTCTGCAGCTCAAGTGCAACACACACCGTGGCCTGTATATAGGCCCCTCCAAATAGACTGGTCCTGCGATGACAGAAATAGCCACGAATAAAAAAGACAGTCCTCTCTCTGCGTGGTGCTTCGTTTTCAACAAGCATGTTTCCCTTAGGTGCAGATCCTGGAGGCTCACAGCTCACAGCAGACACTGTCATCAAACTTTATGTCATTTAGATTCTGGCATAGACACTAAGCAGATTTATAGAAATGGGTTAAAGGGTGACTTTCACCATTTTTCATCTATAGTTTGAGGGAACAGGCCTACATGCATGACCTCCCTATAATAAATTATCTCTTATGCTTCTTGCTAAAAAAAACTTAGGACATTTAAGTTTAGATTGTTTTATCTGGTTGTTTACACCATAGATGTTTTCATAGACAGCGCGCTCAATTTCAATTTATTTATTTGGTTGTCTAGTTTACCACTCCTCTCCATTCATTGTTTACTGTTAATTTACAATTTTTTCTTTATTTTCTTACTGGAGTGATGGGAATACTGTAGCAATGGTAACAGTTGTTTATACAATGTCTATGACAATAAAGCTTCTGATTTTGATTTATCTTTATTCTTACACTTGACTGGGAAAGTTCCTCATTGCTTCCTCATATCATCATCTCTGCTTCTGCTTCAGCTAGAAGCAGAGAGATTTAATGAGAGGAAGTCAGAGGGAAGTCTAACACTCTTCACCCTGTATGTTCTCCACAAACTGGAACCTTACGAAGCAAGATGAAAAACGGAGAAGTCACCAATTGAGTGATCACAAGCTAAATCTTTACCAGTCTGCTTATTCGGTGTCTGTTTGCTCAGAATGCCAGGAAGACGGCGTGGTGGTGCAGCGAGCCATGACTTCCCAAGATCTCCCTGCCAAAGGCGCCCCACTCACTGTCAATGAGCAGGTAACTCTCACCTGTCTTCTAAGGATCTCCTCCTCCCACTAAAGCCACACTGAGCTGAGTTAGACCCTGATAATTTGTGCTGTCTTCACGTCTGTTGCTGCTGTTTGCTCCTGTCACTCGCCATGTGCCAACGTACCATATCACAATGGAATGATTAACTTTCACTCAGCAATTCATTGAGATCAGGACCCACATTTGTTTTATCGCCTATTAATACTTGCTGCTCTATGCTTGACAGGGTAATCGGTCCTTAAACTGCCATGCTTAATAATTAATTGTGTTTTTTCTCTCTCTAGTAACATTGTGTGTAGACATAGTCAGCTAAGAAAAGCAATGCTTTTCACGGATGCATGGAAGGGAGTCTGAAGGAAGCATTGCTTGAGCTGCGTGTTGGCTGATGCTCTTATCATTGTGTGTCGGTGTACTCATGCTCTTTTCATTTGTGTTTCTTTCTGTTGTGGTTGTGTTTTGTTTTGGGGTCATTTGTGTCCTAACGTGCTTGGCTTCTCTGTTCTCCTTAGCCATTCACTGTCTGACTGCAGAAGTCTTTTTTCAGCCATTTAAATCCTGCACTTTGAAATTCCCTGCCAAAGACAACCAGGTATGCATCTCTCTCTTCCTGCATTGTCTCTCTGCACCTTGTCCTCCAGCCCAGGTTGTCTTGCTGCTTCTCTTGTAACTCCTTCATTATTGCATACTGTGAATCACTGGTTAAGTCAAACGCAAAATTACTACATACAGCTAAACCAGTGAATATGCAGTGAATAAATAAAATATTTGGTTTTTGGCTACCACTGCTGTTTTTGTGACTCTTCGGGTGTTGAACTGAGACTTTTTACCATATTCAAATGATTTAATATTTGTTATAAATTTAGCTTTCATGCAATTGTAAGAAAACAAAGAACAAAGAAGTAGAAAACCTTTAGAAGCTCCTCTCAGGTGGATAATTTCAGTCTCTTCTCCTGATCGCTGTGCAGGTCATTGTGATGTCTGGCCATGAGACTATTCATGTGCTTGAGGTAGAGGTTGATGCGCCTCTGCCTTCATCAGATGTCAAGACTGACAGCAAAGCAGAGGAGGGAGGGGCTTGCTCAGCAGAGCATCCTGAGGTCGGCAGGACCCAGAACAGCGCCACTGTGCCACAGTGCACCGCGGGATTTGGTGAGTTCTGACTTATTATGTATATATACATGACATACAGGTCCCTTGAAAAGTATAGGAATGGCAAGGTCAAAGATGAACGTGATAAACATAATTGGGATGAGTGGATTGTCATCATGCAGCAAGGCACGCGTCCAGAACACACTGACACAAATCAGAGAATGTGGAAAGAGAGTCAGAGTGTCTGAAAGTGGACCGATGAATGATATGCAACAAAATCGGATTTCATTTTACTTTAATTATATCTGTTCCAGTACTTTTGCACCCTTTTCTTATTTTCTTAAATATGAACATGTGTCTGATCTTCATGTTGGAATCTTAAATCTTGATGTCTTCAATATACAGCAAACACAAAACAATTGGGCTAAAAATTCCAGTACTTATGGAGGGTACTCCAGTTGTACCGAAATGTTAACAACAGCCATGAAAACCACTTCAAATGTCAGTAAAAACCAACTGTGTGCTCCTGCAGCACTGGCTGAGCAGCAGGTGGTGTCTGTAGAGGCTCCAGCCCCTGCTGTCCAAACGCTGACTCCTGCTGTTCCCATTAGTGTGTCCCTGCCGCAGGCCCAGGCTGCCATGCCCATCACCGTACAAGGCTGTCCACAGGTATGAGTCTGTACACTGATGAATACACTTTTCTATATTCATTGTTAATCATAAGAAGAACATCTTTATGTTTTCCTGATCTAAAATAAGTTAGAAAAGAAGAAGAGCTTAGGGTACACTGACCTTAAAAAGAGTAGAAAGGCCTCTAAAAGACTTCTTGTTTGTTAATCACGTGTCAGAGGGATTGATGTCTTTTGTCACCCCTGGGCTACAGTAATGATTTACTGAAGTCTCTGACTGTGGAACAGAATTCATGCTAAGGCTGTGGAAACGTTTCCAACAATAAGGGGGGAATTCAGACCAATGCATAGCACTGCTGCAGCAAAAATGCACCAACAACGCAACTCGTTTGTGTGACTCAGTAATGGAGTAGAGACAGGAGTGTTTTACATGTATGAGTATTAGACCAAAAATTCAATAAACAATTTATTACTGTTTGGTTCAGTAAATTTTTCCCGGGATTGACCAAAAAATGTATAAAAAGTCAACTATATCTGCTCTAAACGTCCCTTTATGAATGTTGAATCAAACAAACCTCTTCGTACGCTACATCAGGTGCTAACCCAGGAAAGTCTGGCCACGTTGATGACTGGTATGATGGCCCAGACAGGATCGCTGGGTCAGCCACTGCTCATCCCCCTCAGCATGGCGGGATCCATCGGTGGGCAGGGTGGCCTGGCTGTTCTCACCCTCCCTACCACAAATGTAGCTACACTACCTGGCCTTGCTGCAGCTAGCGCAGCTGGAAACCTCCTTAAGCTGCCCTTTGCTGGCCTCCAAGGTAAAGCAAAGCTGTCTGCGCAACAAGTAACCAGATTCGTTGGAGAATCAGGTTTCTTGGGTGATCGAGGAATGTGTTTGCATGCACTCAAGAAACCTGGTTATGCGAGGTTATTTGAACTCTTTGGGAGAAATTTACTTGGGGAAATCAGGTTTCGCAATAGTTTGCTTAGACATGAACACAACATATAGCCTCAGCTGTAAACATTATATCTGCAAAACATCAGCACTGTCTTTATGCACCATGTTAGTATACTGAGCAAAAGCTGATCTCAGGAATATGAGTGAGGCCGTACTGTAACTAACAATGACAGCTGTTGTCTCCCTCTAAACATACTTTCAGAAGAATAACACATTGCATGCACTGGAATTTTCCCTCAGCTGCGACAGTCCTGAACTCGGTCCAACCCCACTTGCAGACAAATAATCAGGCGGTGTTTCAGCCTCAAGCAGCTTCAGTGCAGCAGGTCCCGTCTCAGCCGACACAGGTGACCAGTGCGCAGGTCAGCGCTGCTCAAGTGGCAGCAGCCCAGGCGACTTTGGCTACGACCACGGTCGCTCAGCCCAGCATTTCTGTGGCAGCGCTGCAGACTGCAGGACTCTCCATCAATCCTGCTATTGTGAGAATGTCAATGATCAGCATTTGACCTTTTTACTGCTGTTTCCATTTGACTGGTGAGTCATGTGATTTTCTTGTTTTCTGTTCAGATCAGTGCTGCGTCATTGGGAGCGCAGCCCCAGTTCCTTAGTTCCCTAACTTCCACTCCCATCTTCACCAGTGCCATGTCCAACATGGCTGGCATTACCAGCCAGATCATCACAAATGCCCAGGGACAGGTGGGTGCCATAAAATACAGCCACCGTCACCACTTTCCACAGCCACATGAGACAAGTTCTGTGACGGTGATTTATCCTGTCAAACCTTTCTTCTTCTTACCATTATTTCAGCTCAGTGGAGGTAGCAGTGGACAGTTTAATCTTCTCTAAGCTGAATATGTGAACTAGTAATAAGCTGATAACGAGAAAGAGAAATGCAGTATTTTAACACCACCCTCACAGAGGGTTAAAAAAAAGCCTGTCACAGAGGGTTACGTCCAATTATTTCTATGAATTTCTCCTAAACTCAAATAATATTTGCAGGTAATAGGAACCCTCCCACTGTTGGTGAACCCAGCCTCTCTAGCTGGAGGATCTGGAGCTCCTACCCTCCCCCTCCAGGGTCTCCAGGTCCAGACCGTCACCCCGCAGCTGCTCGTCAACACACAGGGACAAATCATTGCCACTGTGGGGAACGGCGCTGCTGCAGTGGCGACTTCTGCTGCTGTTCTGCCCAAAGCTGCTGCTCCTCCAACGCTTAGCAAACCTAACACGCAGGTAGATAACGCGCTGTAATAAAACTAACAAAGAAATCACTGCATTCAGATAAGTCAGTTGTTTTTCAGGTCATTAACTATTCCTGAAAGAATAGAAACTCAATGAATTTATTCTCTCCCAGGCTTCAGTGACTACTGTCAGTCAGTCGCCAGTTGTCATCGCCCCACAGCCGTCTGTGCTGAAGACGGCCACCACGCTCTCCTCCGCGGTCCCCATCACCTGTGGAGACATAGCGAAAGTGGGCCAGCTTGTCAACAGTATGTGTAACAGCTTCTCCTATCTAAACATAGATGCAGTTTAAGTAGATAGATCATGTTAACCAGACTCATCACGTTTGTAGAGCCCCAGCAGGTAGTCAGCAGCGAGGAAGGCATTAATCTAGAGGAAATCAGAGAGTTTGCCAAGAACTTCAAGATCCGCCGACTGTCCCTGGGGCTCACTCAGACACAAGTAGGACAGGCTCTGACTGCAACCGAGGGTCCGGCCTATAGCCAGTCTGCCATTTGCAGGTACTGTTGAAGCTATCTTTAGCTATATTTTGTTAAAAAGACAAACACAACAAATACTGATTTTGTTGAAAGTGACTGGTGAGTGACAGGGTGAATACATTTAATTTGCGTGCTGCTTTACATGTTCACAATCTTTTAAATACTGTCAAAACATTAACATAGTGTAGTTAAGGCATACAGACATCTGCTCATCTACACTTCTTATGTCAGTGCAGTCGTGCAAAAGACCATCACAAGATGATCGTAGTACGTTTAGGCTGGAAACTTTCCTGGCTCTGCTCATTGTTCAGCAGTTTTTGTGTAGATTAGATAAATAAAAAGGTCATTTGTGAGCTTTAGAAGTGCTGCTGGTTTGGTTTATTACTTTCGTACAGAGTTCAGGTTAGCAGTTTCCTCCTCTCTTCACGCTAAACTAAACTGATCTGCTGTTGGCTGCAGGTACGTGCAGTAATAACTATCATATCTATAAATGGTTATTTGTTAATGGAACAGTCACACAGGTGCACAGAGCATCAGCAAACATTAGTCTGTGTTCCAGTTGTGTTAGCAGAGCTGGAAACGTGTTTTCATGGAGAACTAGTGACATCAAACTCTGTTATAATAAACTCCTAATACAGTTTAATATGCAGTAAACATAATCCCATATAGATATCTAGTAGGTTTATTTATTTAGGGCAACCATGGCCCAGAACCCCAGGCGGGGTCGTATCCTTGGACAGGACACTAAACCATGGACCCATGGTGCTTTATATTTGGTAACTAACATCTGTGAGCATAAATATTAAGGCCTGTTCATATGATTTATGATCTAAAAATGTCCCTGCAGATCCGTGTGAATTCACAGGACTCAAACTGAAACACAACTGCTCTCACGATTTTTTTTCTTTGCACGGTAGGTTTGAAAAGCTGGATATCACCCCCAAGAGTGCTCAGAAGCTAAAGCCAGTGTTGGAGAAGTGGCTGGCTGAAGCCGAGCACTGGAACCAGAAAGGCCAGCAGAACCTGATGGAGTTTGTAGGTGGTGAACCTTCCAAAAAACGCAAGCGGCGTACCAGCTTCACGCCGCAAGCAATAGAGGTTCTTAACTCCTACTTTGAGAAGAATGCACTGCCGACGGGTCAGGAGATCACAGAAATTGCCAGAGAGCTTAACTATGACCGTGAGGTTGTACGAGTTTGGTTCTGCAACCGGCGACAGACTCTGAAAAACACAAGCAAGATCAATGTCTTCCAGGTCCAGTAGTCACCTCGTTCTGTGAGGGATCATCGCTGATGTTTTGTTTTGTTGGGAAGCTGAACATTTGATTCAACAACACAGTGTTGTAAAACATAATTTTAACTCCATTGAGGGTGAAAGGATCTGAACTTTCTGAGAAAATGAAGGAATGGTTGAAGTTTCGTGAGTACTAAAGATGAATTGAAGTGTGTATTAAGGTTCTACATGTGTGCACTACTTCTACATGGTAGGTACTAAGTCAAACTGCATGGCCCTTTTATCATATACAGTTTTAATAATGTAATGTAAAAAAACAACTTTTATACAAGTGTTTTTATAGTCTTATTTGAAGTGGGTGTGTATTTTAATAACATATTTGTCACTTTGACACAATGACATCACGCAAATATTTGAATAACATGGAGGTTTTCAACATTTTAGCTGCTCGTTTATTTTATATGTGCATAGTATTTGTACTGCATGAGCAGCTCTGCAGACAAATAAGATTCTGACTGGCTTTACGTAGGCAGTGATCTATAATCTTATTTTCATCAGAATTTGTTGCCAGACATCACTTTGCCCTCCGTGGGCTCCGCAACCGAGCGGGTGTTTTGGGACAATCGTCATTTTGATATTTGTGAGGCCTAATCACGGGATTCACTTAAAATGTGTCGTCATTTCCTCCTTTCTGACTTGACTGATTTTATTCAACAGGAATAGAGATGTGTCAGACTGTTTGGCGTTTATAGAGAGGGTCAGCTGTGATGCTCCGTGAACAGCAAGTTCTTATCAAAATAAAGCTGTAGTTCAGGCTGTTACCTGCAATGCCAACTTATTTAAGTTTTTTTATAAGGATTATCTGTGAGTTCATCTGAAAATACACCGCTGAATGTGCGGGTGACACGTGTGTGGTTTTCGCCACAGTCTGTCTTGTTTTTGTGTGTTTTATCATACTCTGAGAGTATTAACGTGTGTTTCTCATTGTTCACTGTTGTGACAGTTCCATTAATGGCTTGACGACACTTTTGCGACATTTTTTTCATCTGCAGTTAGATAAAGTGTATTTGCATAAAAGGAGCTTAATTGGCCTATTGTGAAGTTGAAAGAAACAGTAGTGCCAGATTGTTTTTTAGATATTCCTACTAATCCTCCTAAGCTTAATATCAATCAAATTGATTAATTGAATTGAAAAGTAGCCAACAAGAGGGGTTTTGTGGTGTAATGTTTTTTCGACTTTCAATATGAATGAGGTAGAGAGTGTTTGCATGTGCAGTATGAGGTTACTTTCTATGAACAACACTATGGCAGTTTTCTTCCTTATCTAAATCATCAAGAATTCTTTGCACTTTAGGGACAGCAGTGAAGGTTAAATGGTCACAAATTGCGTACAGCGCAAGGGTTCAGTTCTTGTCATTTAATGTCTTGTTTTGACATTTTTAGAAGAGGGAAAAGCTTTGCTGTGCAAAATGTAGCAGTACTGGACATTTTTCAGTTGTCGACATGACAAGTAACATCTACTATTAAAATAAATGTTATGCAGAGGAAATGTATAATACTGCAGATTAATTATAAAAGCTAATATGCATTCATCTTTAAACTATTTTCTCTGAATTTCTGAATGCTATGTTAAATGGTACAGTTTATGTTCCACTACATTTCTGATTTAGAGTAGACCTATATTGCATACCTAACCATAAAATTAATTAATCCTGTTTGTTAAGAATACTATGTTCAGTATATAATATTGATTAATATACTAAGTCAATATACTAAGTCAACCACAAAGAAAAAAGAGCTAAATTAGAAAAACAAGATATCAGCTATTAGCCAAAAATGCAGGTCTTGGAGAGATAGGGGGGAAATGAAAGTTGGAAACTTTTTGCTGTTTTCTGTCAGATAAATCTAATAAACCCCGTCTTTATTATTCACTCGTTCTTGTGTGTTTTTTTTATATATATTCATTTACATTGGCTATTGTTAAAATCAACTTGCAGTCAAAATGACCCCAAAAATGATTCTTTGGGTTTTGTCATGGAAAAAAAAAACTCAACTCCATGTCTTATCGGTCATAAGCGATGGGTGGCGGTAATGAGCGCCACGTCTAATCGTGAATTGTGCTGAATTAACGACACGAAGAAGAAAATAAAGCGGAAACTACGGCAGCTCCTTTTCACGATTAATCTAGATAAACAAACAAAAGCAAGCTATTAGCTGTATTACAAATATTTTGACATTTGAAGTATTTGTGTTTGTAGATATGACTACCAAGACGATTTTTTTCCCCGTGAATCCGCACCAGCAGAGGTAAAGAACGGATAGCATCCTACGAGTTGGGTTAGCTGGCAGGCTACGTAGCTACGTTAGCTCGACATGTTTATTCTAGTGCTGAGGCGAAGGAGCGCGACATGATGGCACGAAACTCTCACGGTGTTAGCCTGTAGCGACGCTATTTTCAGTTAAAGGTAAGCTTTGTATATTTAAGTACTTTAATTTAAGTAATATTACATACATAAATATAAAGAATTAATAAAAAATATCGTACATAATTTCAAGTTACTTGGTTCTAATCAGCTCACAGTTGAATAGCTAAATCAGCCAACTTTTATAGTTTTTCAGAACATTAGAATCTCCTACTGACAGGCATACAGGCTGCTAATTTGATCATTTTGTGGCCATCGATTAAACACACGTGTCGCCGTATTTTCACTGGTTAAAAGTGGAAACCAAACTCGCCGATAAAACATTTCATATTCCACTTTTTCCATCAAAGATCGGAAGGTCGTGGGACGTGTAAAACTTGGGTCAAGTTTTAACCGGAACTGCACTCCGCATCTCCACATCTGTACATCGTCACCATGGCGTGGGCTCTGAAGTTGCCTCTCACGGATGAAGTGATAGAGTCCGGACTGGTTCAGGACTTTGATGCCAGTCTCTCGGGCATTGGACAGGAACTTGGTGCTGGAGCATACAGCATGAGGTATGAATTTTGAATGGGTTGAGCCTATTGTCTTAAATGTCTTGTTGTTGCCAAAATATGCCATCTGGTTTGTGACTTTTTAAAAACCATTTCAGGTGTTTGAAAGTAGTAAAAATATCATACACTCTCAAAGTGAAGTCTCCCTCAGTTGCCAGTTTCTGAGCCGTATCACCTACCTATGCTTAAATGTCACCAGTTTGTGTTGTCGCTTGACCCTGAACTTATAACAGCGTGATTTTTACTCTCTTTTTTTTACAGTCGATTTAACTATTTGATAAACTGTACAATAGTTGAGTCATTTTTAGGGGTTTATTTTCCCAAAATCTGAAATAACATGTTGAATGTTTGTGTCTTTATAGTATAATAAACTGCAGATCTATCCGTATGGACTGTTTGTCAGGTAAAACTAAGCATTTGATGAGGTTGCATCAGGAAACCACAACTCCTGTATAAGGGTATTTGGTATCTTTTGAAAAGGCTTCTGTTAGATTTTTGTTTCTCAGCTTTGTTCACATCGGTGTAAGTGAAAATCTCAAATAGTATGGTTAATATACCACCAAATGCACATGAACAGCAAGGCTGTACACTGTTGTGACAAGCAGATGAACAAAAGTCTGATTAAATCTCACATGAGATGACATTTTTTTTTATCACTGTGCAGCATAGTCCTGATTCATTATTTGCTTATATCTTCATGCAGTTCTGTGTTTTTGTATTTGGTGAAGTCGTACAATCTGAAATTATTTGTGATTGACATAAAATCTTTACCGCAAAGCATTTTGGTTTTGCTGACTAAGGCACTTTAGTGGAGAAAGATACTTATCCTTTGTTGCCCTTTCTGGTTGTTTAAGCGCTTAGTTATATGATGCTATACAAGCTGCAAAGTGCAGGTTTGTTCGAAGAATTCTTCTGTTGAGAAGAGCAACGAGACTCTGACTGGATACCCAGGTATTTAGTGGTGTTGCCCAAGTTGCCTTTATTATCAACTGTAAAGCTGGTGAACACCGTAAACCTGCCGCATAATGTTGTCTGGTGATGGTAGGCGGTGTCGGACTTTCCTTTTCATTTAACACATTTTATAATGTGCTTACTAACAAGAGTTTTTTAACCTCTTCTCCAGTGATGTACTAGCCCTCCCCATCTTCAAGCAGGAGGAGTCCAACTTGCCCCCAGACACAGACAACAAGATCCTTCCTTTCCAGTATGTTCTGTGTGCAGCTACCTCGCCAGCCGTTAAGCTGCACGATGAAACGCTCACCTACCTCAACCAAGGTCGGCATCTGACCCCCATTCACTGTGTGCTAAACAGCTTTCTGTAATTGTATTCTCCAAGATATCACCTAATGTTATGTGTCCTTTGAATATAGTATCAGTCCTATGTGAAACATTATGTGGACTTGTCATTGCAGGGCAGTCCTATGAAATTAGAATGCTAGACAATCGGAAAATTGGGGAACTTCCAGAAATCACTGGTAAAATGGTTAAGGTAAGAGCAATCTAGCTCACAAACACGTTATAGTACAGTGTATGTGCACAGGCCAATGGCTGTTTAGATTACATTTATAAATCACTTTAATTCTTTACAAAATTTCAGAGCATTATTCGTGTGGTGTTTCATGACCGACGACTACAGTACACGGAGCACCAACAGTTGGAAGGCTGGAGATGGAACAGGCCAGGCGATCGCATCCTTGACCTGGGTGAGCACTCATTTGAATGGCTGTATTACTTTCATGAGTTTTTTCACTGTACATATTAAGGTACGGAAAGAGTACGACATAAAGTCTCCGTGTGACCTTTTAGTTCTATTAACTAACCAAGGGTTTAACTGTCCGCTGTCAACGTGAAGCCTAAAATGACAGAGGTGATAATTTGCAGAAGACGTGCATTAAGAACACTTGTGATAACTGCTTGTTTTACATTGATCCATTTCAGATATCCCCATGTCAGTCGGCATTATCGACCCCAGGGCTAACCCTACTCAGCTTAACACTGTGGAGTTCCTTTGGGACCCATCAAAAAGAACCTCAGTTTTTATCCAGGTAGCATGATGGTCAAAACTGCTGTTTCATTTAATTAACGTTCATTAGCAATTAGCAAGCATTTTATAGCACTATAGTTTATTATATTTACTTTACCCATCTGTTGCTTGACAAGATACTTGTGAACCGATACTGACCCACAAACGTTGCCACGGTCTGTTTATTTATTAATTTCACTGAATATCTCATCATTTGATTTCACATTCCTGTCTTTCTGAAGGTTCATTGCATTAGCACAGAATTCACCATGCGCAAGCACGGAGGAGAAAAGGGTGTGCCTTTCCGCATCCAGATCGACACATTTAAAGAAAATGAGAATGAAGAGTACACAGAACACCTCCACTCTGCCTCCTGCCAGGTCAAAGTCTTCAAGGTGAGGGGCATGAGAAGCACGGGAAAAATGAACAACATGAAAAACATGGACGACCTGCAGTGCAAACATTTATTATATTGGTATCTGCTTGTGTTGTTCATGATTCCGTGCCCCGTCTCAGCCAAAAGGTGCTGATAGGAAGCAGAAGACCGACAGGGAGAAGATGGAGAAGAGGGCACCACAGGAAAAGGAAAAGTACCAGCCTTCTTATGAAACCACTATCCTGACGGAGGTTAGCATATCATTCGTGTTAAATTAATGCCAATCCATGAATAGTCAATTAACTATCTTGTTATAATTTGCATTCAAATGAAGTATTTAAAGCCAGAGATGTCCTGATAAAGGGGATTTAGTCCCAGTCCTCTAATGCTGAGAGTCCACCAAATGTGATCTGATGCTTACATTCATTTAAATGTTAAAAACATGTGACTCCTACGGTATATGCTGAAATAAACCATATCATAGAAACTGACAACAAGCTACGTGCCTTTATGAAATCAAATTATTCATATCATTTGAAAGTAAGTTTAACCAGGATGTTCTGACTCCTGACGCTAACAGGACGGCCAAGTACACGCACCAGCCTGCAGAGAGCACAATGATCAGGCGAGTTCAGGCAACCTTTTGGCCTGTCATCAAGTTACTCATAGAATTGCCATTAATTAAAATGCTGCGCTTCAGATTGGCTATTGTAACTGGCGAGGGTGATTTTTAAACAAATGTTTTGGTAAATGTTGCCAGCACAGTGGAATATTGACCTAACAAGACCTGATCTGATGTGCTTTGCTTTTTCATTAAGTATAACACACAATGAAGGCATAGAATAGAAACCGTGTAATACAATGCTTGTGGATGACACACATAACAGTCTAAGGCACAGAGGTTACGTATAAGTAAAGCTGCAGCTTACACGGGTGGCAGGAGACATTCATTTCTCAGCAAATGTAGATTCCACAGTAACAAAGTGTTCTTCTTCTTCTAGTGCTCTCCCTGGCCTGAGGCCACATATGTCAGTAACTCCCCAACTCCTGGCTTCAACAGCACACACACCACCTTCCCAGTTGCAGAAGGGTATGAATGTTTCACAATTCCTGCCAATAGTTCAGTATGAAACCTAGTTACCATTTGAATTTAATTTAGCACAGTGGCTGTATGCATTATTAAGGGTCACGCGTGGTGTTTAGACTAACCTTGATGAGGCTTAAATGGGGAAATCATTATTCCTCTGATAAATTTTTAAAATTCTTTTTAGAAATGGATCACCAAACCACCAGCCTGAGCCTGTCATTCAGGTGGCAGATGTGAGTACAAGTGCATTTTCACAGAGTGTTTTTGTGCTTGCCTGGCTACGTCACGCCTCACTGAGCCACAGCGTAGTAATATTCACAAATGCACTAAAAGGAAGTTGGGGCGGGGGGGCGGGGCGGCAACTGAAGTAAAATGAATAAAGATGACACAACCTCTGTGCAAATTAAATCGTTGCGTAATTTGTACCCACCAATAAATTACCTCTAGGTTAATAATAATTGATACTGAGAACACAGTTGATGTGCTGCTAAGAAAGTATTTCTTATCTGTCAAGTAGCGAAACTGTGACTTGTGTTTTTAGGAAAAACTTCAGCTTTCTGAGAAATTTGACATAATTTTTGTCCGTATTAACTTTTGTGTGTGTGTGTGTGTTTTGCACTTCTCATTTTAGTGTTTTTTGAGGATTAGGACAAATGTGAGTGTCCATACTATCATATTTTTGTAAGGTTTTTCATAATCTAACCCTAAGATGCTCTTAGATTCCTGCAGTCACTGGTTTTAAACTGGGATCATGTTTTTTTGTTGTTTTGTTTTTCTCAGAATTTGTTACCCACAGCAACACCACAGGATGCCCAACAGTGGCTTCACAGAAACCGCTTCTCACAGTTCTGTCGGCTCTTCACCAATTTCTCAGGTAACATAACTCCTTAGAACAGATTCGTTGTTAATTAAACTCGGTGTCTCTTATAACTGCTTCTTAAAAGACACAAAAGATGGAAAGGAAGCTGAAATGGAGAAAAGGGTTTCAGTCGCGTTGGTAAAGCCCTGTTTCTGTGCATCAGGGGCAGATCTGCTGAAGCTGACCAGAGAGGATGTCATTCAGATCTGTGGGCCAGCAGATGGTATAAGACTGTTCAATGCACTGAAGGGACGGTGGGTCCTTTGTAAGATTCTACCTGTAATTTACTGATCATAACAAGAAAAGTCTCCGTACATTTATGGCCGACTTGCTGCTTTTTCTGTGTGCGTTGTAGGGTGGTACGTCCGAGGCTGACCATTTATGTTTGCCAGGAGTCTCAGCAGTCGCGGGAACAGCAACCAAAACATGAAAATGGAGATGCGGCAGCCAACACTTTCTTTGGTCAGTTTACTGCTTTCATCTTAAAAGCTCATCTTTCCCATTGTTGCATGTTTCAGGACATCCGTCTCTTTTTGTTGGTAGTCTTTGCTTTATAAATATTTTAAATGACAGTGACAGGTCCGGACTGCATGCGGACCATCGGACTTATACTACTTATCAAAAATGTATTTCATATTTTGACTCATCAGCTTCAGCCCATCTTAAATGAGCTCAGTCCAGAGAAAAGTAAAAGCAGTTTCTTAGTTCTTTGCATAAACTGGTCATGAAATGTGATCGATCTTCTCTCGAGACACAAACGTCAACAAATCGGAACCACTCACGTTCTGTCATATATTCAGTGAACACACAAATAAAACGTAGTGATGATGGTAAAAGTGTGTGAAACAGAGTTTTAATAACTGATTCAACCCATAAGGCTCTAGCTGTAGCTGTGGACATGTGTAAAGTCCAGGAGTTATCTCAGACCATCCTTCCCCACAGAACAGCTTCGGCTCAGACATATTTATGCGACGTCTGGTGTGAACTTTTGTGCATGCAGCATCAACCATGTTCATTGGTTAGTGTTTCTAATGCGGTCTTACTCCTTAAAGAGTTATAATTATATAAATAAGAAGTGATCAAATAAACTTCTATACTTTCAACATTTAATGTTGTCCTTGTTCTATTTTCCAATTCCATATACATTTTAAATTATTTTTCGGAAACAGGGTTTTATCAGGGTTAGGGTTAGGGACTCTTGCTTTTGTTAATAAAGTGTTGAGATACAATGAAATCCTGGCGTGATCATGAATTAACCATCTAATATCCAATATTTGTGCTTGCACCTTCTTTTTCCTGCAGTATATCATGCAATTTACCTCGAGGAGCTCACAGCTGCTGAGCTGACAGAGAAGATAGCTCAGCTCTTCAACATCTCACCCCGACAGATAAATCAGATTTTTAAACAGGGTCCCACTGGCATCCATGTGTTGGTCAGTGATGAGGTAAGATTTTGTTTTATTTTGTTCTTTTGGCCTCACCTGACTTTGCCACGTGTTGAAGATGACCTGACACCAGTAGGGACTAGTTGTCACTACACGTTAGTAAGCAGCTTCTGTCCCACTTTCTCTTTTTCACAGATGATTCTGAACTTCCAGGATGAGGTGTGTTTTGTTTTGGACACGATGAGAGGTATTTGAGTGAATGATGATTTATCTAATTTCTGTATTTCACATACTTTATTATGGCAAGTGTATCCATAACAGCCTCTCTTGTTACGCTTTTCTCCTTCCAGACGACACAAATGACGGTTACCACATCATCCTGAAGTGAACACCGGGCAGGAGAATAGCGTAGCCATGCTCTCTTCTTTTAGACCTGAACCAGTCGGCCCCTCTAGACCACACTGCTCACTGTTCTTGGAATATGTGAAGATGCCTCGAGAAATAACTTGAGGCTGGTAAGAGGAACATGCGACTAAGGCACCCGGTCCTCTCCTCACTAAACGTTATTGTCTTACTTTTGAGGGTGCGACTCTGTTACCACAGTGAAGTAACATCCTCCCTCATGTCCTGCCGTTGTTTCTCTTCAACAGTTGCATTTTCCTCTGTCACGTGTGTGTCATAAAAGAGGCCAGTGGCACTACAGTTGCCGTCACTTATCAGGTGAACAGTGTGCCAAAGCTTTATTCTTCAGAATCAACAGTTTCTTATTTATGTAAATCCTAAATTAGAAAAAGTCTAAAAACAGAGACATTGAAAGTACTTGACTTTCAGTCTGCAGTGCGGCATGACGTCTTGTCTTCATGCTTACGGGATCCACTTAAGCCACCTTGCAAGAAATACAGTACACCTAACACTATCACACAGTTGCATCAAAGAACCACAAGAGGCATCAAAATCAGCAATCGGGTAATTAAGGGAAGCCTAGGGAATCCAGCTGTCTTCCAAAACATCTGCGATTCCTTTGAAAACTAACAGGCTTAGCCTTTCACTGGTTTGAATGGTTCTTTTTAAGGAACGCTTTTTTTTTGTTCCCAAACAAATAGATGACTATAAATGCTGTGGAGCGCTTATGACGAAAGATGAGAGAGGATGATGAAACGCTGTCTTTTAGTGATCACACCAGCAAACTGTCTCTGGCCTGTGTGCTTCCTATACCCTGTCAGCTTGTTAAGCATTTCATTATGTTTTGTAACATTCTTTTTAATAGAGCGTTGTTCTAAATGTTTTGATAAGAAATTATGTTATTTTGGCTGCGTTGTTTTTTTTAAAGATCTTTTTTAACAAATGTACATTTTTTCATCATTGTTTGTGAATGTTGCAGGTATTTGGTTGCTGGGCATGTCAGGGCTGCATGTTGTGAAGATGTGATTCATTTATGTTCAGTTCACTTTGCTGCTCTCATGAAATTGATAGCTTGACATATTACGTATCTTTGCTCTGTCTCATCAGCATTATTAAAATACTTCTCCATTTACGGGTTGCCATCGGTTTGTCTTATTAAAATCTTTGCAAAAAATATTTTTATAAAATGGTTAAGTGACATGATTTTCTTCATATTATTGAACACAGCTTTCCCTTTGTTGGACTGACATGGAGGCTACTATAGACAGTCATTGTGTTGCCATGGAAACTGGGGGATTTGACAGAACAATAGTATTTATGTCATATTGTGCAAATTTATACTGGGACAAGATGCGAGTTGGCGTTTTTTGACATCCGTGTCACATTTTAGCACGGCTGTTCCTGCTCAATGCGAACAAAGAAGCCAGAAGAAGAAAAAATCCCCCTTCATTTCCCAGCATGCCCCGGTGCAGGGCATGCCTGTGATGTCACAATAAGTGTATATATACGGCGACAGGGGAACATTTCTTCCTCCATTGTTACATTGTAACAAACGAGGCCGGGGCGAACCGGGAGAACCGCGTCTTCTCGTGCGAAAACCTGCAGCGTTTCCCCACCGAAACCAGGCGATATCCGCGTTAGAGCGAGAAGACGGCGAAGTAAACCCGGTCGACTGAACCCGCCCCGGCGAGAGAAAAGGGATAAACGAACCCAGATGTCAGCGGATTTCTCCATTGCAACCATTTCAAGACTCTTATCAGGAAGAACCGACACTCGGCTGCTACCAGTATCCAGGTTGCACTGAAAGCGTCTGGCCATAAGTCTGAACCAACAGCATACCGCCCTGCTTTATCACTGCTGCTGTCATTTAGATAGAGAGGCATGCGACATTTAACGCAAGCCTGCGCGTCCTGCACACAGCTCCCGGTCTCTTCCTGGTCCCTCGGCGTGCAGAACAATGAGCATGAAGCCTAAGTAGTCAGATATAGTCAAACACAAAGTGCTGCAGGTTGACAATCACGCTCAGGCTTCCAGGGTCAGCACAGCTCCACGGCTCCAGCCTGCCTACCGGTGTTCGCGGAGAAGGGTTTTGGCACAAAAGAGGCATCAGCTAAGGGCGTTTAAAGATTGATGTGCAGCGCTCGTTGGGAAGGAAAACCGCCTACGAGCTGGTCGGAATAAGGGTCCCTGTTTCTGCTTCAGGTAAGAGGGTTTAGTATTTCACTAACCGGGCTGTTTGCCTGTGTGTGTGTGTGTGTGTGTGTGTGTGTAAATAATGAGGAGAGAGGGGGGGGCTTTGCCTGTCAGACTGATAACATGCGACCTCCCCCGGCATAGTGTGCATGTCCACAGCTCAGCATCTACACACATGTCCCTGAAGTCAAACTGGTCTTTAAACATGCTGTGGCGTTTTAAGGAACAGGAACAGGAACACATAGTTCACAGTGGATCAGATGGGTTTTATAATCACACTGGTGTCTACATTGAATCTGTGTTCTCTACCTCCTTTTCAGGTGTTGCAACATACATTTAAAACCCACATTCATCATGAAGCTGTTAGCTTTTATTTCACTGATTTGATTTTGCACCTCACAATCACAGAAGCAAAGCCATTAATAAAAAATAAAGCACACAAGCTCACGGATGTCAGTGATAGTTCACTGACATCCGGGGAAAGTCACCACAGCATTATTCACTGTCCACAAGGCAGCTTCAAGAATGGTCCCTCTATGACATCATCTGTCTGTGTAGGACAAGCTGCATCGTACAGTATCGTTTAAATGTTAATCTTCTGCCTTTGAGACTATAAAAACCTGAGTAGATAATGGCTCATCTCGAGTGGTCCCATTTTTAGAATGACAATTTCATATGCCGCTGTCAGCATCGCGTGACATATAAACACAGGCCCAGTTTTAAAAATGGATGTACATGTAGAGTTACACTGTGAACTATTAGTAACCTTAGAAGAAGTATAGTTTTCATTTCATCAGGATTCCTAACACCATAGATTCACCATGAGTCGTCCTCTATTTGGATTGTGTCTTCAATGCCAAAAACTTTGTACAGTGGAGTTGTACCACAGACCTACAGAACATAATATGTCACTGCAAGTCTTATGTCCAGCTGCTTTCGTTCACCCTGTTTGACCTCTCCTGCTCGTGTGATTGATCAGCTCCACCTTTTAAATTCGCTTGTATCGACCTGCCCTCTGCTCTGTTTACAGCAGGAGTGAAGGGGAAAAAAGAGAGCGCAAAGCCATAGGGAGTTTTGTGCTTCAAGGCCGTTCTCATAAGCCATGCTTGTCTAGTTGCCATGGTGACATTTCTGGACTTGATGATTTCAAAGTAGGATTTGATATGAGGTGGAGGAGGGAGGGAGGGAGGGGAGGGGGCGCAGACAGGAAATGATGGTGCTGTAAAACACACGAAAGGGACCAAACAGCTGATGACACCTTGTTGAGGATAGATTGATGATAGAAATTATTCACGTCTCTGACTGACATTGTCCACTGTGCCTCTAATAAGCGACAAGGTTTTACAAACATCCACTTGTGTGTGTGGCTCTTTTGGTTCGACGTGTGCGCCTTTGTGCCCGCAGACACCTAGTTTCCATGGAGGCAGGTTCGTCCCTCGGCCTCAAAAGAAGATATGAAGAGGTGGACAATAGTTCTCCATTCTCTACACCCAAGGACTCTGACGATGACATCTCCAGCAGCGACAGTGCCGACAGCTGCGACAGCCTTAATCCCCCTTCAAGCATTTCATTTACCCGTAAGGAACAACAGAAGACAGACATTAAAAAAGGCAATTTACTCTAAAACCCACTCAAACTGTTAATTAATGAAAGTATTTAATCAGTCATGTGTAACATTACAATCCAAATTTCCCTCCCCCCACCTCAGCCACCTCCATCCTCAGACACCACAAGCCATCACCGGGAGGTAAAAGGGTCCGCTTTGATGTGGTGACGGTGTATTACTTCCCTCGGCGCCAGGGTTTCACCAGCGTGCCCACCCAGGGCGGCAGCTCCCTGGGCATGGCCCGCCACCACTCCTCCATCAGACACTACACGCTGGGCGAGTTTGCACGTGAACAGGAAACGAGCCACCGCCACACTTTACGCCAACACCTGCGCCAGGAGAAGCTCAATGCCCGCAAGATGAAGGTAACGTCAGACTTCACAGCTCCTCAGATTTACCCTGTGACTCCCAGATTCAAGGCCACTTAAATGAAATACAAATATATGTATATATAAAGTAGTTAAAGTAGCAGCTCCATCTTGATGGAGCAAAGCAGCAGAATTTACAAGTATTACTAAGCTATTAATACATGTGTAGTACTTTCACTTTTCTAAACATTTCTATGCTTTTTTTGCAATTTTATTACAACAATATTATGAATTTATAACTTGTAGTTTTAAAAAAGAGTTTTGCACCTCTTCCACCATAGTCACTTGGACGTAAAGTTGCTGCAGAACAGCCTGTTTTTTTACGCATCAGTTGCTGGGATGTTGATGTCTAGTGCTGTCCACACCTCCCAGTTCTACACTAACTGTCTCCCACAGCTGACGAGGAACGGCACAGTGGAGTGCGCCCAGGCTGACCTGCTGACTCTGGACGATGTATCAGATGAGGATCTCGATATGGATGGGGTGGAGATGGACAACTGTTTCTTCCTCCAGCCGGTGCCCACGAAGCGTCGCAGAGCTCTCCTGCGCGCCTCTGGCATCGCCCGCATAGACGCGCGGGAGAAGGCTGAGCTCAGAGCCATCCGCCTCTCGCGGGAGGAATGCGGATGCGACTGCCGCCTGTACTGCGACCCCCGCCACTGCGGCTGCAGTCAGGCTGGCATTAAGTGCCAGGTAAGGGTTGTTGGCTTCTGCCAAAAAAGATGTGCAGTTTTCTGAGACACGCATGAATCAGTGAGCACTGCTCGATAAAAGCCTGCTCCGTTTTCATTTGAAGTCATATGTGGAAACATTCATTTCCCCGCAGGCCTTTTTCGTTGTCACAGTAGAAAAAGCGCAGGTGGAAATAATTGATGGATGCATTCCATTTCGCTGCTTCAGTTTCAGGGGCCAGGTATTGTATGTGCTGGCTCACTGTCACACTGCTATGGCTTAAATCCGCATGCAACGTTTGAAGCGAGGAAATCACGCCATGTTAAGACACGACTGCATAAATGTGACTGCACTGCAGCACTGCCAGGTTTCCATGCTGCAAGTATTTCAGATTTAAATTTTTTAACTCGTATGATTGTAAAAGCAACGTATAAGGCTGTTGAAATAAAATGAATTTTATCAGCTGCTACGTTAAAATGAAAAATGACTGCTACTTCCGCCTGGATTTTCTGCCTCATACTGTTGTGTGGTATTGATGTATTTCCTGTCATGTTTAGCACAGTAGGAGGTTCACGTGTATTCCATCATGTTTCTAGTTCTTAGTTCTCATTCATTCATTTAGTCTCACAGAAGGCCATTCCCATATGATATATCTGTCTCTCAGTCAGATCAGTGCAGCTAAACTTAAACTCTGTGCAGTCATCATGGCATCATCTTTTTACACACCGCAAATTAGATACCAGCTAATAAATGTCTGGACATGTTCGATGTAGTCCGTCTTTGTCCTTTCAGCCACACAACACCTGTTCCTGATGTTCCAATCATTCAAGCCAGAGTGCACGTTCATTTCCGCGGTAGGCTGGAGACCTTTGTGTTTACGATCAAAACACATGATGAAAACACAGAATTTCAGCTTTTAATCCACAGTAGTTGCATCTAAATAAATTAAACGACATAGAACGAAGCACCTTTTGGTTTTAGCCTGTGAAGACTGTGTTTAAACAGGTTAAAGAAACTTAGTCAACAAGCAAGCATGCATCAGAGGTACTGCACAACACTAGGCACAGCCAGTAAAATAATTAGAAAAGTCCTGAAAAAAGCAAACACAGATAACATGTCCCTGTCTTTCCAGTACCCATGTAAATGGGTCATTACCTTCCAAGTATTTACTCTACCTGACCCTTCCTGCTGATGAGACACAAAGGTGAAACTGAAATTGTTACTCTGCTTTCCTGCACAGGTGGATCGGGTGTCGTTCCCGTGCGGCTGCTCAAGGGATGGATGTGGCAATGTAGCGGGACGTATCGAGTTCAACCCTCTGCGCGTGAGAACCCACTACCTGCACACCATCATGAAGCTGGACCTGGAGAAGAGGAGGATGCTGGTACAAGCGACGGGGAACCAGTACACAGAGTCTGATCCAGCGTCTTCCCCCTCTTCCACTTGCCCCACGTCCCCAGACGTGTCCTCTTTCACTGGCCTAGACTCGGAGCTAGACGAGAGCGAGGTGCAGACAGTAGTGGAGGTGCAGGATCTCCTGGCAGACCAGGACGTACTCGAGCGAGAGAATGAGACAGCTGTGTTGCACCTGCAGAGCGCGGAGGAGCAGGAGAGGAGGGAGAGGGAGGAGGCGGAAGGGGAAAGAGTGCAGCAGGAGCTGGGCACCGGTGAGCTCCCAGAGCAGCCTCTCTGCCTCCTGCCCGGAGAGCTGTCTGAGCAGGCGGAGGTGCCAGGTGTGGAGCAGGTCCTCCTGCAGGGTCCATTCCCCACCGGGGCCACAGTGTTGTGCATCACTGATAACCAGGAGGAGAGCCCCTCTGATCTCCTCAAAGACTCCACTTCTCTGCTGTACTATCAGCTCAGCTCCATAGACCCCGAAGCCTTTGAGACACTGCCCAGAGCAGAGGAGGTTGCAAGGAAACAAGACGCAGGAGGAGGCCTGTGTGTGGAGGCTGAGAATGAGAAGCCAGAGAAGATGAGCTGCAGGGAGAGTTTGGGTAACATGTTGACCCGTGCCAGCCCGCGCTCGGAGGAATGCGCGGCAGCAGTGGAGGAGAGCCCCTCAAGTCATCAGCAGAGTGTCCCTGAAGAGGGGCGCCAAGGGGCGTGCTGCTTGGAGAAAGAAGTGAGCCCGCTGCCTCCTCCTGCAGTTTAATTTCATCTTCTCCGCAGATATTTTGCACAATAGCTTAATCTAAGACGAATAGATTACATGTTTCACATTTATTACTGCTATCATCAAGAATGATCACAGGTTGCAATCTCTTATAGTGACTGTCATCGAATTCTGTGCAGAATGAACTTGAGTATTAGACGACGCGATGGAGGGGAGATGCTGAAAGCACATACAGATCACTCCCCAGAACTAATATGGATGCAGTTACTGTACACGCCAACTTCGTACGGAATTCTGTTGGTGATGTGGCCTTAATGGGAAAAGCGTTACCACACTTGTGTGTAGGAGCTATTGGTCGATGAGAAATACAGCAAGTTGCGCTTTGTTAATTTCCAGCGCAGCAAACAGACAACACAAGCCTTCGATCCGGTGATAAAGCTATCAACACTAAACACAAATCGTTTCATAGTGCGTGAGAAGCTGGCGTATTGAGCTACTTACCAACTCACTTTTCATTACAGCAATTTGTGCTGTAGTCAAACCAAAAGAAGGCCTCTGATAGAATCCTCCACTGAAAATAGACCTAATAGTAATCCTGGAAATACTTGTTTATTGTGTACTGTATGTGCAAGATGGGGCCGATGTTGCTGCTTTTTTTTGTTGTGTGTGTGTGTGTGTGCACATTATGAACTGAGGGCAGCGGAGGTTGTGGCTCCGATACGCCGAGACATGAAGGTTAACCAACGCAGAGCAGCGGATTAGCACTGGCATTAGCTGATGCTATTGCTCACCTCGGCTGCTGGTGCGAATGCAGTCGATTTGTCAAAAAAAAAAAAAGAGAAAAAAACTAGTTTACCCGTTGTTGCGATGCCTATGATATTATTTCTTTAAATAAGGTGTCTTTTGTGGGTTAGATGCTGTTGGTTTCAGAGTCCTTGCAGTTTTCTTCTGTTATTTCTTTTGTACTGTTACACTCTGATGCCATGTAGTCGGTCTTGTCGCGCCAGGACAAAATGCTAGATTAGCTCTTCCTAGTCCTCTTTTAATGAGTTGATTCTGAATCAAGTTAAATTTCATATGAAGAAACTAGAATTAAAAAGTCGAGTTAAATGAAAAAAAAAACAGCATGTGCTGTTTAAAGTAGTTCTATCGAATTAAAGTGATGTTACTAAACAGACTGACAACAACCTGAATTTGTACATTTTATCGGTGCGTGTGCGCGCGGGATGCATGTGTATGCCTACTTTAGAGAAATGTGTGTAAGCATCGGTGTGTATGTACTGTATCATGAAGGGGGGGGGTATTAGTGGTGATACATATTTGATTCCTGAAAAGATGCTGGCGTTTCAGATTCCCGGTTTATTTTTATCTTTGTGTCGCACAGTCTTGAGGAATCCAATTCCTCGATGACTGAAGTGAAGGTGTTAGAGCCTCGGAGGAGGAACACAGCAGCTAGTGCACTGCAAATCATTATTCTGGCAATTACGGAACGAGGAGTATGTAAATGCCATTTACATGTAACAATTTTGGTCTTTACATATATATATTTTCAAGCGGTGTCTGATTAATACTGATGTGCGTAAGTGTGCCGACTCTTCTTACACTAAATTTGTCCTTTGTTTTGATGCCTAAAATTCTGGCTCGCCTGACACAGGACGTGTTGCTGTGTATGAGATGTCTGATTTATTCCTTTGCCTTCTGTTTTTTATTGTCTTAATATAAACCTGCTAAAGAATTGCACCAGAGCAGTGGTTTCAAACCTGATTACAAGATGCTTTTATCCATCAGATTTGAACAAAACAGTCTCCTGTAGCTATTGTGAGGCTGTAGATTTACCGTGGCTGTTTGTGTCCGTGTGACTTTGCCTTGACATAGCAACACCTTTGAAGTTAAGATGATTACAAGCTGCCTATTGTTGAGCTTTCTGTCTTTGGCTTTCTACTAATAGATTTAGGTTTGGGACCACTGCATCGATTTATCTCCACTACACTATGTAATTGTCGCTCTGTGTGAAAGGGGTGTGCTGATTGTTGAGAAATCCGATAAGTTTAGACTTCATCTAAAAGCTGTGAGAGCTACTCTCATGCTAACTGTTGCCTAAAGTTGACAAAAAGGTTTTATACAAAAATAAAAACAATAAAATTCTCATAAAAGAACAAAGTTTGATGTTTGGTGATTTTAGTACGTGAATGTTTACATGTCACATTTTGTCACAAATTTGATTTGAATAGGTTACTAACATACTAAACACAGGTTACTGATGATGTGAAGTGTTCAGGATAGGATGATTTACTAGATTCGTCACTGTCATTCATGCCTAAACTACCCAACATAAAACATGCATGACACAGACTTTTAATCAAATATGAATGCAGTGCAACAAACAGGCTAGTCTACTTATTTATTTAACCACTAGGTGGCAGCATTTAGCCAGCGTACATAAACGTGTATGTGGTTCTCCACATGCAGTTTCCATGACACACAGTTTTCATTCACTGAACACTTTCTCCCAAATCTGAAGTTGCGTGGTATCTGTGCCACTCGGATACAGCACAGAGGGAGGAGAACATGTTCACCTGTAAGTCGTCTCTATAGCGTTTCTTGAGGACAAAATGAGGACACAGCCTACTTACCTTCCCTCTGTCACTGATCTGGCTTTTATTCATCATAACCATCATTGGCAGCAGGAAAACACATGCTTCTTTTTCAGTCGTGCCCCTGCACAAGCCGATCATACATCTTACAAGAATTCGGTCTCCCTTTCAGTTCAATAGCAGGAAGCTGTTAGCTGGGTTAGTCGGGTCCCTCGTGTGTTGACTACAGGCCGGACCCAGACGTTTCGGCCAGAGGCACAAAGCAGGCAATTGCCTAGGGCCCAGGGGCCAAGGGGGGCCCCAGAGGACCAACACGATTTGAACCGCATCAGAACAGCAGTAATGAGACTGTGAAAACAGGTCATTGACAGCAGCACTGTCAGCAGCACTCACAGACCCCCTTTACGGGGCCCACCCCCCCTCTCAGTGCCAGCTGAAGATAGAAGAGGAAGGAAGAAGAAGAGAAAAGGAGACAAGGCAGTGGTAAGTAAAGGAGTTTGTGGCTGTTTTTTTATCTCAAAGTATGTGGTTACTTAGGGAGTTTTAACGTAGTCAAACAGGCTACCTGGCAGGTATGAGGCTAACTCATTAGCAAGCATGCTTAGCAAGCATTACTAAAAACTATCCACTTAACAAAGAGCTTAGCTTTTTCACCATTGAGAGTGGTGACTGAATGGTTGTTTGTCTCCA
>JAUMHF010000024.1:17678964-17724970 GCA_032359275.1 Microctenopoma steveboyesi
TATGTCACTGAGTGAGAGTAAATGACTTCGGAACACAGAATGACTTTGTAACCGGAAGTCGGAAGTGGACCCGGTACTGGGTCCGTCGGGTTTAACAGGTTAAGCAAATTACAGCAATCTGACAATTCACATTTTTATTGTCAGATCACAAAGGTGTCTGCTCCATACAAATTATTCATCATTTGAAAAAGAAAAATGACTATAGACTACAGTCAGTGCATTTACATGCACTTATGTTACCTGGTTACAGTCGACTAGGCCACGTAAGCTTACATTGTGTTGAAAAGAAACCTGGTTTCCTTAAACGGGGGGTTAGAAGAATCTCATTTCACCTGATGCGTGCCAGTTTCTCTGCCATGGTTGCCAGTAAACAGCTTTTAGAAGAGCGTGTACAAAAAAGGGGAAAAGTATCGCAGGTTGGTTTTAGGTTTATCTTCTTCTTTAGTGTGAACCGACACATAACATCACATGACGGCACCTATCTGTTTAAAACTGTCTGCGGTTTGGGCATGAAATTAACCTTTTAGGCAGTTTGCCTTTCACTGTTCGGATTATGCTGAAAAAGCACCAGCGGTAAGACGTACGTGGCCCGTGTTAGTCATGCAGGATAAACATCACCATAAAGACAGACAGAACCACAAACAAAACATTCAGCTGCAATGCTCAAACAAAAACCACACAAGCTTCAAGTGACGCACCACAGTCGAATGCCTTGACAATGGCTAATTTATCTGTCATGTCCATGGCATATGCCTCAATTAGAAAGTAATTTTCTACAAACATCATTGTTCAGCTTTCTGGTCCATTTTTCTTGCTTTCCGCAGTGATTCAGCTGCAACAATGCTCTACATTAGGCGCATTATCCCTCCCTCCAGGGGCTGTTTGATCACAAACCATAGAATCCAGGTTTCTAAGGACTGCAAGAGAGAAATTTGGAGCAAGGGTTATATATTGCATCATGATGATGGGCCATTTTGCAGAATGGAACCCAATATGGAATGACTTTCTTTAGGAACTGCAGAAAATGGCCATCAAAGCTGCGGGCCAGAACAAAGAGGCTTCATTATCGTCTGTGGCTCTCGTTCTGTTTCTCTGGGAGTAATGAGAAATCAAATGGAGCTGCAGAGAAAACTACAGAAAGCAGAAGCAAATGTTTAAGGTTACAGAAGTGTTGGAAATGTGTTGCAGCCATAGTGTTTTTCTGTGTTGCGTGTCAATAATTGCATCGACTTCTGGAGGTGGCCATATTATCACATTTCTGCAGGATATAAAGGACAAGTCAACGTGCATGCGCTGTAATGAGCTTTTTGATTAAGAAGGAAAATCCGCTGGAGGGAATAAAAGTCTTGTGATAGAGTAATTTCTCTCGTGCCACATCGCTACGCCTGCCTGCTTACACAGACGGCATTAAACGGCGACTGCAGCCAAGCTTCCTCGCCCCCCCCCCAGTTCAGTCAGCCCATGCAGGAAGTCAAAAAACAAGCACTTGCGTTTAACACTTCTGCATCTGTGTGTATTGTCATTTAAAATGAGATGGGTTGGTAGCAGCTACTTATCCTTGAAACATTCCTATTAGAGCTGGCTCGTGGTTTACCAGCCTCATGGTTAACACACCTCAGCCTCGTTTTCTATTACCACCCCATCTCTCCATACCCATTTCACTGGCTTTGTGTCTTTGTGCATCCTGTTCTGCTTCTGTTGCACGTTTGGCCCATGTGCAGACCTCATTGCTCTCTTCCTTTGGTTCATTACAGCCTAAAGATGAGCTGTCATCACCAACGACTGCTGTGCATTAGCGCCCCCCCACCCCTCACCCCCTCTTCCTCTTCTCGCTGCCAGTTTGACAGGGCAACCAGTGCAGCACAGCAGGCGCAATGGTGTCATGTGACGTGCATGTTTTTATGTCAGGTGAAACTGTTTTGGTGCTCTTCCAAGACCACCTCAGAGCTGTTATCAGCAGAAACAAAAGTCGCCTGCCTGCGAGAGATCCAAGCAAATCAAGCAGGAGAGGCCTAGAGGGAGGACGTGAGAGCAGGGGAGGCTTCTCATTAAAGCTCATGGTGAATTTGGAGGTAGCAGTAGGGTGGTGGTGGTGTCTGTCTGTTCTGCTGTAGAGCTTCAGGGCTCTTCCACTGGCCGTGTATTGACAGCATGCTGGGGCTACACGCAGAGATAATCAGCCTCTATTCAGATGAGGATCAGGCAGGTTTGTTTGCTGGAATCCTTAACACCCTGTCCCTGCCATATAAACACCAGGCACGCCACTCCTGGCGGGAGGCTGCCGCTGCTGGGTGACACGGATGAAGCATAGCTGCTGATTGAATTACAGCTTTCGTTGAGTGATTTTCTTTTGAGCTTCTGTGTGAGTCACAGTGGCTTCTCATTGTTACTTAGAAAAGCTTGGGTAATCAGGATGAACTTCTTCACTGAGCAAGAGGAGCTCAGAAGAGTCTATGACGAGACATTTGGTGTGAGAGAAGGGAAAACTGAATACAGACAGTTTAGCAATGCTACAGCTTTGCACTCCTCGTATAAATGTGCAGATTTGTGCAAAAATGTGCCGAGCAAAATGAGTGATAAAGACATATCATCAATACTTCTTTTACATAAATACATGAAAAACACGACATATCCTTTTGCACTCCAATGAGAAAAGGCCCTGGCTGATATTTGCAAAGCTGGACTGATGTTGGTTTTTAAAAAATATGTAATTATAGATTTTGAAGAGCACTAGAATATTGCAGCGATGCCCTCTGTCTCTGCAACCTCCATATGCTTTTAGATTTTACACTGACCTCTAGGGGGCAGTGTATGAGTGTTTGGAGATGTTGGACAAATAGGAGTACTCATTTGGTGCCTGTGTGAAGCATACCCTTTCATCCAAAGCATGTTCAATGATGCATGCTGCAATGATACATTTTCAAGAAATGAATGCTCGTGGTTTTTATGGGAACCCTTTCAAATAGACCTATGTATCTTAAGGATTTATTCAATATGTAAATCAGATGTCTCATCGTTGCCTCTCTTGGTATCTCTATTTCTCCGTAAGACAAGTCATCAAAGCTTTTTGGTACTGAGGCCGGATTAGAGCACTTTTCCTGGGCGGATGTGGATGAGGATGGATGAGGGATGCTTGTGATGTATGTGATGCAGTATGTGCGTATATGGGTCTGGAGTCCATCTGTGGCAGAACAAGAAGTTTCCTGTGTCATTACCCACTTCGCTGCACTTACATCTTCAATTAACAGCAGCCAGATAGTGATTACATGTTTTCGGGATGTTGCTCTTACTCTGTGACCGATCTCCTCACAGTCTGCTGGGCTCCAAACTGCCAGCAGAAAAGCAAGGGCTCCGCAGACATGCCGTGAAAGCATATGTGCCAAAATAACCTTTTCCACAGGTTCCCATTGTTGCTCTTTCAGCGTGCAGAGGCATAATCATGTCTCCAGGTGCAAAGGAATTTGCTCCATGTTTTTCCCCCTGGCTGCATATGGGGTGCATAATCAGTTAGCACTTGACCTTGACTTGTATCATTAATTCAGTGAGTAAACTGTCAGCCAGCTGTGCTCAGGTTTGTAACCTTGGCACCCGTGAAGGTCAAGCACTCTTCACATAAGTTTGGCAGTTGTGCTTGTGCAGTCAGCCACCTCTCTCCATTTTCTTATCTGTCTTAGGTGTTGCATTACTGGCTCAGAAAGACACATGTCACACCGCTGTTGACCTGATCTTTGCTCAGGCTTCCAAGTGATGGCCACATCAGGTTCAAAGCTCTGCATACACATTCCTACCAAACAGGGGGTCTGAGGGACTTAACACCAAAAATCCTTTGACTAACTGTGAGTGAACCATAAGCCTATACATCCACATTTCACACCTTTTGAATTAAGTACAAATATGTACAAATGCACAATGGCTCATTGTAGTTCATGAAGCAGGCAGCTGTTGGTTTGGAGAGTGTCTGGCCGACAACAGCATTAGCCAAGGTGACTGCACAGTACTCAAAAGATCCTAGTATCACAGTTTCATCACATTCACACCAACTCAGAAAGTTTACCAGTGATTGATAGTAGCACGACTGATAGATAGATAGAAGATAAGTCACCAGGAGTCATCTTCTTTTGTTAGATGCTACAGAATATACATCTGCTCACCGTCAGCGCTTGCACCGTGCTAACTTTGCTAACCTCAGTCTTCCCAAAAGCACAAAGACCAATTTGGTATCAACTTCATTAAAGTCTGTAATTGTAGAACTTTTACCCGCTGTTATTCAGAGACTGTACACAATTTATAAGAAGATGAGGCTGCAGTTTCTAGGTCAGCAAAGGTGGCCTCTGTATAGCAACAATGCTATAGCAGAGGTGAGCAGCTGAGCTACCAAGCCAAGAGATTCAATTAGAGCCCAGTGCCTGCCTGCATTCAGTTTATTATGGTGCAGCTAACAGAGTCCTCCTGCTTGGCGAGATAAAGTCAAAGGCTGCTGCCTTTTGTTGGTCCCATCAGAGGCTGCACTGATGAGCCTGTGATGCCCTGGGTCCTCCTTTGGCCAGCTGAGGGTGAATTATAATGCTCTCTAGTCCTTTGTGGAGTTTTACTTAAAATAGTTTTTGTCTGGCTGTGTCTCCCCTCCAACACCCCCACCTGATTTCAAATTACATTAAGGACCATCGAGTACATTAACCACCGGACAAATCAAATTGCCATTTCTGGGGGAGGGTCAGGGTTAAATGAGCCTTTCAAGAGATTTGGACCCAGACTGACTTTTAAAAGCTCATCAAGCAAAACACTTATCCTTGGCGTGCCCTTAAGACCTCAGTACCTCATAGTAGGATCTCCTCAGCTTCTGTTCACAAGGATACAATTTCATCTGCTCCTTATTTGCAGTTCCACAGAACAAATACAGGCAAATAAAGCGTTGCTGATTGAGGCAGGGTCAGTGCAGAGATATCCCCATCTTTCGTGTGACGTGGCTATCTCGAGTGAAATGAGCTGGAAAAGCTGCTGTCACAAGGTGGCAAAGGAGACCCAGAGCGATGAGGGAAATGGATTGTAGTCAGAGCCAGATCTGACTTTTGATAACAGGCGAGGTGGCCTTTGTGTGAGCAGACACACTTATGTGCGGTTAGCAGGGGCAGTCAACCTTGGAGTCGATAGAGGCTACATGAACCATGAAGGGCAGAGGTCAGACGCTCGCTCGTGGCATCAGCCACATAGGAGAGAAACAAGATTGCAACATGCTAAATGGGGAACATCATCCGCAAATATGTCCACATCTGATTTCACAGGATAGTCATTTTACTGTGGGTGTTCGAGCATGAATCTTCATCTGTTTGTCATGTGAGAGAGGTAAGAGGCAACTGAGATAACGTTGTATCTTGCCATAGTTAAATGGTAAATATTCTCCACAGATATAGTTCTTCCCTACCTAGACTGGTACTCAAAACGCGTTACACTGCTTCGCATTCACCCATTCACACACACACAAGCACACATACTCATGGCAGAGCCGGGGGGCCACTTGGGGTTCAGTGTCTTCCCCAAGGACAGTTCTACGTATGACTGGAAGTGTCGGAAATCGAGCCATGACTGGCAGACGCCCAGCTGTTGTGGAAGGAAGGATTTCTGGAAGTATGCAGGGATAGAGTCATTTATCTCATCAAATTTAAATGTTGTACGTATTTAGACTCTAAAGAACTTTTTTTTACAAATTCAAATGCTAAATATATTGTACTTTTGGCTAAGACTTCTGCGAGTCTGTGCACTTTTGCTACCAACCTGGGGACTTCCAACAATGCAGCGAATTTCGTCTATATCAACATCTCAGTAATGACTAATAGTATCTCCTCGTGTGGATGTTACTGCAGGTAAAAACAGAAAAGGAAGAAAGATTAAGTATCTACAACAATGTTGCAGTGATGTGTGTTCCACTGACAGATGTGTTTCCTTGATGCTATTGTTTTGTCTGAAACTACCAGGTACAGTTTTTGTTCTGCTGAATAGTTTTCTCATTCATTTTATATTGTTTACACTGTTTTCTGACTGAACGAGCATTATACCCTCTGACCTGTGTAAATCCATCCCTATTGGTTCCAAAGGCCGTGGAACCGCAGGGTTGGGGTGTTGCGCACAAACCGTTATTATTGGGTTTAAAATTCCTAAGGCCACTCAAGTGTAATTTCTTTAATGGTGGTAAGGGTGAGGGCGGTTTAAAGGATTGATTAAAGGATTTGGTTTCACACTGAACAAACCAAAGAGGGAGCCAAGGTCACAGCCAGGGGCCAAGACAAACAAATATACCTGTCAGCCTGCTCCCTCACCCATGGACTGATGCACATTTACCCTCACACACTCTCAAAGAAACAAAAACATACCTCGAGTCATTTCACACCTCACTGTTTTAGGGACATTTAGTTTTATTTTACATATGGTTACCCCACCAGAGCTGGCACCACATGCCAGCTGATATGCCCTAATAACACAATATTAACACAATAGTTATTTATAAACGTTAACATTCCGCACTTTCAATTAAACTTTGTGTTTAATATCTTAATCCAAACTTTTAAATTCATGCATTTTGAACCAAGTTTTTTGGCGTTTTCGAGCACACTGAAAGTCACAAAACGTAGCATGTAACGGATGTGTGTTTACCTTCTACACAACCATTTTTCTTCACTGAGTGGCTTGGTACAACACAGGGTCAATGACACTGCTGAAGATCGTGGTTTATAACTGAATTAGTAAATTCAATCTCCTAAAACGGGATCAGGCTTTTGTCAAAAAATACTTAGTCCACACTTTTAGTGTAATTGCCTGCACAATTATTCTAAATTAGAGGTTCTGTACTTAGTGTGGTGGCAGTCTGTTCTTAACCAGTGTCCTACGCTAATTTAAAGAGAAACGGTTCATTTCAGATAAAAGGCTCAGATTAGTTGCACGTCCCTTTTTACAGCTGCCTGTAAATATCTGTCTATATGCACACGGAGCAGCCATCTAGGCTATGAGAAGGGCTTTCTAAATTTAAGTAAACGACTTACTGGATCCTTACAAACCCTTTAAAGCATCCTGGGCCACACACTGTGTTTCCCTTCACTTTGAGATGTGTTTGCCTCTGGCCTCTGCTCTTCCCAGCTGGTCACATCTGTGTGAACAAGCAGATCAGGCACAGCCATGCAGCCTGTGTACAGGACTTGTGAGCAGTTGTTGCTTGGCAACCTTAAAACTCTTGGTGATTGGGGATGTCTGGCTGTTTGGCGGATAGGTAAGGTTAAATGAAGAGGTGGCGAGTCTGAGCTGAAAGGGCTGAATTTATGTGAGGCTAACCAGCTTCTGCTTTTCGTTTTTGACTTTTCTGTGCTACAGATGCACAACGTTTTGTTGGACAATTTATGCCACAAATGCTTGTTTATACATGCAGCTTAACTTCAAAACATCAGAACAGTGTGTCATATTTAAAGGCATATGTGAGTGTGGCTTCGTGATGCGCCGGGTAACCACGACGCCGTCCTACTGTACAGCCAAGGGCATGCCGTCGTAATTGCTGCAAGTGATTCAATTATGATCTAATTCTGTCTACTCCACAGGGGGCACGAGGAGCAAAGGGACATTAGAAATGGATAATTTACTGTCAAGTGATGTACACTGGCCTTTTTTTATCCATGTCAAAACATGCACGATGCTATGCACCAATTAACACACTGCAGATATCCCAAACAAACAAGTACAGCTGTAGATCTCACAAGCAAATGTGTTTCTGTGCCTTTTCTTCACTCCTGTGATGTCTCATGGGGTCGTGGCTCCGTTAACTCTATCTGTCTCACAGGGAAGCTAGCGTCATGCTACATTAGCAATATGGTTTCATGGATTCACATTAAAACACCTTTCTTTGGCAAATCGCAGCATTAATAAATACCGGTGCTTCACACAGACTCTTGAAAGTGCACAAGCTGCAGCGCAGTCTTGAAGGAGCGATAGTGTCATATGCGGGAGATTTGTACAATATCTTAATGTTCTCTGCTTTCCTATCTATGGTCACAGTGTGATGAGGCCTGGAGTATGGCAGACAGCAGCCATGTGTGAACTGTAATCATGTGGTGTCAATCATGTGCCTGAAGCTTTCACCCAGGAATCAATCAGCCTTGGGCGGCTTACAGGCAAATCAACACTTCTGCAGGTGGAAAGGATGGACTGGCTGACTGGCAGCGTATTCTGTCTATCAGTGGAGAATTGAAGAGAAATTGAACGCTGCCTTGCTGCAAACTCACCATTTTCATTATTGAAAAAAAAACTTGATCTGTTATTGTAACAACAAATATTTTAGTATATTGACAGTTTGAAAAGACATCACCGCCCATTGATAGAGCCAGTGTGAAAGGACACGATGAAAGGTTAAGTGCAACCTTACCAAACAGCAGATCTCATATGTTTGCAGAATTGATGATTAAGAAAAAACATCAGCGGGTGAATTAAGGGAGCATTTCACTTGTTGTGATACCCATAGTAGGCAAACTATGGAGGTAGGAAATGTAATGATACTTTATGATTATGACATTTAACCAAAACAGACTGGGTAGTCCTGGTCTGCTCCGCATTTGTCCTTGTAACCATGACGGACTGACACGGAAACTACTCTCTGAAGCCGCTGTATGTGTTGGCTGCTGTGTGACTGTGCTGCCATTCAGCTGAACTGGCCTGTTTCTGCTGCAGGTACAATCACTGTATCGACATGCTCCATAAAGATTTACCGGCCTATAACAAGTCATGCAGAAACACTCTAGGTGTCCCTAACAACCTCCAAAAAATTACTGACATTGTAATTTACCGCTGAGAGTGCAGTTGGCACTCACATAAAAGCAACGGGAAGACTATTATGTTGTTCAGTTTGGACAAGCAAACACGTTTGGGATTGTAATGTCCACCCTGCTTTTTACTACAGGGCAGATTCTGTAAGAACAAATGCTATTTCATTCCTTGCTGATCATTCAAACTTCACGAACCTTCCAGGCACCGAGGTGCATGATGGCCGTGGCATCTGGCTTTTTTAGATTTACCATAGCTAAGATCATCTGTCACCTCTGGCTGAGAACGGGGACAGGTGATGCTGCACCACATCCCATGGCCCTATATACGGGGAATTCATCATCACAGTGACATACAGTATCCATGTAGACAAAAAATATCAGCACACATAGTGTTTAGTAGTTCTATTACATGTTGAGCTATAACAAGCAAGTGGAACGTTTGTGATTATTCGCACCAAAGATGAATCCAAAGGAATCATCACACACACAGTGTAGAAAGAAAGAAACATCATGAAGAGACAAACAAGATGGAGAAGGAAATTTGACCTTGGAATCAAACATCTGGATTTATCTACACCACCATTTAGCATTAGCAACGGTAACATTCGGTTCCACAGAAGGAAGCCTCGCTCTGCATCGCTCTCATCCTCCAGCGAGTGACTGTGACAGCTAAATATATTTAGTTTTCCAGTTTGGCATTTTCTGTGGACACAGAAATCTTGCATCGACATGTTCGGCTCATAAAAAAGGATGAAAGGATATGTGCTACTAAGGTTGTCTCTGGAAATCATGCTGGAGACTCCCTGCCATCAGCGGTGTTCGGTGCAGCATGGGGTACGTGCCAGAGCAGGCCGTGCAAAAATAGTAGCTTTACTGAGGATCTTGGCTGGTCATGGCTCCCTGGGGAGGAAATCCTGATGCACTCACTGAGACACCTACATACACATTCACAAACATACAGAGACACAATATGACATGCAGGGTTTATGGCTGCCGAATGTTTGCTTTACTTTTCTTTTCCTTCTCTGGCGCTGACTTAAACTGAAACCAGTACTGGTTAATGTTTACGTAAAGGGCAGGGACTTCTCTTTTTTAGTAATCAAGACACACTGATGGGAGCCATATAGGGATCCAAAAGCAGCATTTTGTTCTCCTATCTGTGTTTTTCTTTTGTTCTGTGTATGTGATGTGAATATTTGTTGCTAGGAACGATGGAAAACGATCAGGCGAATGCTGCAGTTCCAGTGTCCACTGTTTCTTTGCCCTCCAGCCCTTTATACAAGAGCACAACACAAAGCAAACAGCGCACTAGAGTGTGTTTTAGAATTTTCCTTTTTCCAATAGACCAAGAAGCAGTGTGCTCGCTGCTGCTGCACTGTCCAGTTCCACTCAGAAGCGCAGTTAGTTTGGTGCGACTGGTGACATAACAAGACTATTAGATATTATTAAATATATAACACCTGCTAAATCAGTCGCTTCACTGGACGACCATTGATATTTTTCCATATATACTGTACATTTACAACAATAAAACTTTCTTATAATGGATTTCTACTAGCTTGAAAAGTCAAAAGAGAAAAATCCAATGCGTTCCTTGCAGAAGCAGCTTTATTTACTATCTATTGTGTGGCGGTCAACTTTAAAGGAGGAACAATGGTTCAGAATAAACAACTAACATTTAATTTAACGGCTCACTATTCCTGTAATTAAAAGTTGTCCATTTGTTCAGCTACTCTCTGCTGACCACATATCGCCTGCTTCAATTATATGACTAGAGAAGTGCCAGTAAATCAGAGAAAATGTTACAGTGTTGAGCCAGAACCTTAGTTGCTTAGTTTACCTAGTTTCACTGCAGCACATATGAAAATATAACAACATGTAATGTGCTATGCCATCGTCACTGTAGTCTTCACCTCCCCTCTCTCACTCTCACCTGGTTCTTTGCTGCTCCAATATAGACCAATATATTGAATTTCTATGTATTTTTCCACCCCAAGTAAATACCTTCAATCTAAGTCCGCAGCACAACGTGTACACCATCAATGTCAGGGTGTCAAGTTCATGTTTAAGTGGAGCTGTAGCGCCTCATAACCGCGGATTTGTGTGGAGTGAATAATAATTTGGGATGCCTCCCAACCACAGAGCATTTGTATGGCGTGCTATTGTTTTCCCTCGTGTGACAGGATGAGGTCAAAGGACTCAGAAATCCCCGAACCGAGATTTGCTATTTGTTCCTCACTGTGCCAGAGCGACCTTCATTTTAGAAAAGTCATTCTCAGTCCTGTGTATTATATTTTGAAGGAATGAGTTGAAATGGTTTGAAGCCGAGTTTCTCTGTACTCACGCAATCAATTCGTTTTTAAACGATCAGCGTTGTTCTTCATTGTATGTCTGAAGATGAAGCACATTTCATTTCATTTATTTACTGTTACACCTGTTTTGCCTGCATTTCGTCAAAAGGTGCGAACACAATACGCCTCAGAACTGTCTTTAGGAGAAAAGATTTTAAAATACTTTATTAATTTTAAAGCCAGTCCTCAGGCTAGACGTACATTTTTAATATCATTTTCCCAGATAACGATTGCCCAGAACTACTACAGGATACTTTTGGTGGTGCTTCAGCACAATTCCAATGGTGAATAATTCATAGTTAAGAAATGAAAGTTTCAATTATTCTGATCTGAATTATAATCGTTGGCAAAGTGCTGAATGATTGAAGGACCCGGCGTGAGCATCCAGATGCTATAGTAGATGCTGCTCTGCATACGGCGAGATGAAGGCAACGCGGCTACATCACAGCAAACAAAATGTTATCATGCATCTCCTATAATTACTGGTGATGAATGATGTAAAGAAAATGAGTAGCGTCACGTGGATTTGTCTTCTCTGTGTGTGTGTGTGTGTCGTAGATCCGTCTTCTTGTCCCGTATTCTTTAAGTTCACGTCCTTCTTTCTTCTTGACAACGACAGAAGGTTAAGCATTAATGACATTTGGCATTTTCCCCGTCGACATCCTCAATCCCATAGTTACGCTGCATATGTGGACGGGCCACTGGCTGGGGTCCCGTGTGAAAGGCCAGGCTGGATTAAGGTATCACTGTGATGCTATGCTACCTTAGCAGACAGGCAGACAGCAAGAAGACCTAAATCCCTGTCTGGAGCAGAGCCGGTCTCAAGCAGCTCATAAGCTCTCATCAGTCTCGCCCTCTGCCTCGCGGCGCTCCTCTTCTCATACCTAGGAGATCAAGCATGATGGCATAAAATGGTGGGCATAATTGCTTTGTCCTCTATCTATCTTTTCTCTTGTCTCCTCTCTCCGTTGGAAATAACCTAATAAAATGAGCTGACAAACGAGGACAGCGCGAGCTTATTCTGTCAAAGGGCCCGGCGGTTTCTGTCTCGTGTCCAGAAACAATGGCTGGCATGTTTTTCAGTGTTTTGCCCTCACCCACATACATCTGGCATCTAAGAACTGTTCAGCTCACCTGTTCTATATCGATGCAGTGCAGGAAGCAGCAGCTGCCGCGTGCTGACTGAATATGTTCTTCTCTCTGTTTTACAGGGCTCATAAACCCTAAAATCAGCATGCTAGGGTGGAACAGTAATCCCATCCAACGCAGCCAGTTGTTGGGATTTTCCTCCTCTCCTTTACAGATACTACGGATAACATTCTTGTCTTATTTTCTCTGCACCACTTGTGAGTCAGAAAATGTGTTTCTCATTGTTGCAGAACATATCCTATCCTCCATAACCATGAAGGAGAAGGAAATCCAAGGTCCCTTGTTAGTATGCAAAACAATGCCTCATATTTTCCACCGTGTCTCATTTCCAATTGCAAACGGGGAAGGAATGGAAAACACGTGGCAGATTACTGCGTTAAACAATTTGGTTCTGCTTAATAGTGACTGCTTTGATTTGGTCCCGCGCCCGGAGATGAGCGCGGATGAGGAATGATTGAGATGCGTGGAGAAGCTGGTTCCTGGCTGCCTGCTCGTCTAAGCAGGCCCACTTCACTGTAACAGGAGGTCATTCCTGGTGGAGTGTGGAAATGTGTCTAATTAAAACAAAATGCTTTATCAAGAGCTGAGGCAAAGTGAGCAGTCCCAGGAAAATAAATAGCCAGCAGTTTCCTGAGATTCATATTGCGATAAGCGTCTTATTAAAACAGTCCGCTATCTAATGGATACGCTTTGCATTCTAAGAGGAATTTCTCCTTCTGCCTCAGCCCCAGCCCTACGTGCGCGTGCACGCTAGAGATAAACAGTACAACAAATTGAAAGTCTCTTTTTTTTCTGGGGCGTTTTAGATGTCGCTCACCTTGCGTTTAAGCTGCAGCGTAGATTAGTTAGTGCTGGGAGCACAAAGTACTTAATTGTTTTTTGTTTTAAACACATCATCATTATTCATCTTCTCCGACAGCTCAATTGTGGCACTGATGTGTTGAACGCTGGACCATCTGTACTCTTTCTTCCTCTCCGTTGCTATTTCATCCACACCGACGGCACCCGAGTCCACGATCTGCTGCCACGGGTTTGATGTGTGAGATTACAGCGCAAAGACTGCAGCTCGCGGAATGCCTCCAAGCAAGGACAAAATAATAACAAATAATAAAAAAGAGTACAATACCTTGCTCAGCAAACACAGCAGAGCGGCTCGCAATTACCACGTCTCCTGTGATTGCATCTCTGTGGAAATTAATTGCTGTTTTAATTTTGTTGCTCCATCGACAAATGCTGACAAGCCCTAAGAGTTGCCTCCAATCAGAGACGTGGGTTTGACACACAGATCAGGCACATTATGTTCAATTGAACCTCAGGGTGAGTTGTTGTCCCAGAAGAGAGCAGAAAACACCCAAAACAAAATCACAGCTATGAAACCTCTTCAAAATGCACTCAGTGAAAGTAGCGCAGATATCTTCCCAACGGCTGCGATCTGGAGACTCAAGCCTGAACTGATAACAAGATCGAAAGTGACTTCTCTCCTTCGTCTGGCGGCGTGAAGACTCTCTCGTCAGCGTGGAGCAGGGAGGCGATCATCGCAGCACGGCGGCGGGCTGCGGAGGCTCCATCAGTAGGCCATTACTGATGTAATGGGCCACCTGTACGAACGGGGTTTCTGTGTGTGAGTGTACACTGTGTGTGAGCATTTGCTGATTGCATGGCATTAGTCCCCAGAGCCTCTTGACTATTTATCCACTGCCCACTCTTAACAGGTGGATGGTGGGAAGGAAGCCGCGGGGGTGGCCTTCCTTAAGGGACCTGGTTCAAACGCCGCACATGTCCGAGGCCCAAGACACATGCTGCACATTCTGAACCGTGCTGCTTTTAATCCTGCAATACATACAAATCCATCCGCTGTGCTCTTTACCTGCAGGATGACCTGAGCACATAGTGTTGTTTGTGATGAGATGAGTATGTTTGTGCATGAGTGGTACTTAGAGCTGAATCAGACGTTGCTGCATGTACAAGGCCAAGAGCTTCGTTTTTCTATCTGCTACTCTCCTGCCATTTGTTTTTCTCTCCAGCTGATGGCTCACACGGCTCAGAGAGTTGGAGTGCAGTCGACAGGTTGCCGCATCCCCCTGTGATGACTTCCAGTGTGGCTGGGTGCAGTGAGAATTAAAGGCATCACAATAGACGCCTTTGAAACCCTCCAACTTAGTGTGAAATCACCGTGAGTGAGCGCTTTGATCCTCAAATGGTCAAAAGGCGGCTCTACAGCTGGCCTTCTTTTCATGTTGCTTTCAGGAGCCTCGGTCCGGGAACTGCTCACACACACCCTCCACCTGACTACCGCTCACTGAAGCAGTCTTCCAGAAAATAAATGGCCCCCTCTCTGCCACTAAACCTGCAGCCTACAGCTGCCCGTACAGAGAGAGGTGTCAGGGATGCGACCTCACTTCCTGCTCAGGACTTTTATTTTGGCAACTTCCCCTGTTTCTCCCACGCTTAGCACAGCGTGCTTCACTCCCTCATTAGCCTGATTGCCTTCACCTGAGCTCACCTGCCACTATATAAGCTGCCCCTCTGACGTACCACCTTAGCCAGACTGTTAGACTCTTCTACTCTGGATTTAACGTCCTCAGTCTGCGTTACTGCTTGTTTGGTTTTAGACTTCGGCCTGCCTCTGGATTCCTCTCCTCTGCCTGTCCCCTGCCGGCATCGTACCTCTGGCTTCCTCGCTCCTTGGATCTCTGACCCCTGCTCATGTTTATGGATTTAGGATTTGGATTTGTCTGCTCTGTTGCAGGTGTGCCCCTGAAGAGGACCTTGTCTCGGCTCCCCTTCCCCACTCGCCAGCAATGGGCTTCCCCCACCCTTCACTAACTCCTCTGCCTCCCTCCTCAGCATACTCCCTCTCCTTCCCAAACATTAGGCCAAATGGTGGACCCTGTCTTGCCCTGGACTCCATTTCCTGTCATCTGTTGTGTCCACCCATCACCCCCACCATCACAGAGAGGTAAACAGAAGGTGCTGCCCTATTCTGTTTGAGGGACGCAGGAGTGTGATGATGCTCTTTGACTCTGTGTACACCTGTGAGTTATGCGCACATCAGCAAGCATCCGCTGTGTCTGTAAGAGGCCCGAAAGACAGACACAGGCTCAGGAGGACGGATGTTTTGCTGTAAGTTGATCACGTGATATTTGTGCATGTTAATTGAAAATAAAGTTTTGGAAAAATCCTTATTATCACAGGATCCATGTTAACAACACCAATAACATCAGCAGCTCTCGTTCAGTTTTCCGAATCGCCCTTCCTAATACCAACGTCTTCCTTCTCACCTGTAGAGAATCTGCAGTCGATATGCGTCCTCGAGTGAAACATGACTGATAGAATCATATATCACGTAATAACCAAACTTCAGCCTGTGAAATGGTCTCATCTATCCTTCCTCCCTGCTCAGTACAGGTAAGACCGCTTCCCGACAGCTTTGTGCAACCTGTTCTTTCAATGTGAATTGAGTTATGTTTCAATCAAACCAATCACGGGCTCGTTGCGAACAGGGCCCTGAGTAATGGATTGAAGTAGTCTGTATTTGATTACCCCTGCCACCCAGGGTTGACTGAGATCCATTTGAAAGGTAGTGTGGTGGAATTCCAATATGGACACCCTCCAGCTATTGACTGCCTCTAAGTGGGCGCTGAGCTTTTAGTGTACTTACACTGGTTGTTCCACATCTTCTTCCTCCTGGCAGTTTTGCAATACTTTTGATGGCAGACACTGCTCCTCTTTTCCCCACTATGCATTATTGATGCATCACAGAATATGGATAGCCTTGTTTTTCTTATTTGTCGTCACCCAGTGGGGACACAGATGCGAGGTTAGAGCTGCTGTGATGTTAATCTATTTCCGTGTCCTTCCATCAGTGGAATGGAGGAGAGTAAATATAATATGGTGCCAAGGAAAGAAATGAGAAGTGAGCTAATAGCTTTGGCAGCCAATACGATCACTGATCAAATATTTATCTTTTAAGAATAAAAATGAGAGTAATGTTAGGCGGGAACTTCTTGTGTGACTTATACTGTTGAATGGTGTCGGCAGCTTTCGTAACCTGAGTTTTTATAGATATAGAGGTAGGACACGTACGCAGTAGTAGCACTATAGGAAGAGAACATATACCTCTTAATGCTGTCATCATACACTTTCAATAATCTCGGGGAACCTGAGAAAGCAGAGCAACTGGCTGAAACATTCCTCCGGTGTACAATAAATGCTTCCCTGAGCCAGGAGGAGAAAATGGAAAACAAAAGAGAGGGAATATAAAAGCAGATGAAAAGGAAGGAGGAGCAGGGTTGAAGGAATCCTAGGAAGAGAGAGTTTTAGGGGAGGAGAGGCTGTGTGAGCAGAGGCAGGGTCACAGTTTGGTCTACAGATGGCAGTGTTCCTACAGGAACAGGTCGCTCACGGGGTTCAGACTAAACTCTGAGGGTAAGAAGTGTGTTCCTCATGTTCTACATGTGAAGCGTCGTTATCACGGTCTAACCACATCACGCTGCTGTTTGTGGGGTTTCTAAAAGGGTGGATCATTAGTGGGTTCAGAGTTTTCTCCAACCTGGAAGGAAAAACGAAGGGTTTTTAGAAACTTCAGCTCATAAATCAGTGAGCATCAGTTTCTTTACAGAGTTAAAATGCATTCTTCGTGTAATGCTGAGTCCTTGTGTTGCATTTGACTGTCTGTTCTTTGGGCGGAAACAGTTAACACCATAATGAGCCGGAGTGTGAGGGGGCTGGGTTTAAACGCGCAGTGTGCCTATGGCAGCGCACAGACGCGCACACACACACACACACGCTACTGTACACTGATGGAGCGGCTCATCTCCGTCAGCCCGGCAGAGCTGTGTGAGGAAGCCACGCTGCGGGTTTGAAGCGACGCCGGCGCACGGATGGCACGGATGGCGAGCTCGCTCCCCGCTCGCACATAACCTGCGCGCACTGCACAGCAGCCCGGAGCACGTCCACCGCCGAACTGAAGGAATGTGCCGTTTCTCCGACACGATCTGGTGAAGTGACCGTGGGAGGTCAGTTCAGAAGTTTCCGCACCGTATTCGCCGGTAACGGCGGCTCTGACGTGAAGGAAAGACGCCGAACCGGCTCCACGGGCAGATGCGCTCAAGGGATTGGGAGAAGTGAACGTGAAATTATCGAAGCATCCTCGAAGAGGAAAGGGGGGAGAATTTGTCCGCACACTCCGCATTTGGGAACATCTTTGCTCGCTGTGGATGTGAGCGGCGCGTCAGTGAAAGCGCACGGTACAACACCCGCGCTGCAGGGGAACCGAACCACCAGGAGATCCAGTCTGAATGAGGAGGTGAGTGAAACCTGCCTCCCAGGGTGGGAATATTAGCGTGAATCCCGCATGATGCCGTAGATGCCACAGAGGGCTCATTCCCGACACGCGGGGAGACATTTTTCCATTTGAGGCTGCAGGCTCCGGTGAGGCAGCAACCTGTTTCAGAAACGAACCACGAGCTGTGACCAGCTCTATGGTTTTCAGCAGCTGTGCAGTTTGTGCACATGACATCTCTCGCACACACAGGTGCTGCTGCTGCCCTGCATCCTTCCATCACCGTCCTTTCTGCGCTGCTCTCATTCATCAGAATGAATGTGCTTTCTGAGCTGCAGCCTGCTCCACACAGATGACCTGGGTGATGATGGGATGCTTCTGATTAGTAAGCAGCTGTTTTGCAGCATTAAATGAACTTTCTTGACCAGTTCCTCCTGCAGGGCTCTCCTACTCTTTGTTGACCTTGAGCTCAATTTCTGTGTATGTATGGTATATTTAAGGATGCATATGAAGCAATTCTGAAGATACATTTCTGGCTGCTAACAGTTGACCTGAACCAGTGTGTGACCGTGACAAACGAGCCTCGTCGGAGCAGATAACCAGACTGTTAAACGACTCACTTTTTGTGTTGACTGAAATAGATGGATTAGGTCACTGATCTAGTTCACGTCCTCTCATTTCAGTATCTTCCCTGTCAGGATTGATCTTTTGTTCTCGAGTGGTAAAACCACAAGACCAGACGGCAACAGAAAAAAAAAACCCCACAACAGTTGTAATTACTGTGGCCAACTGGTATCACTTTAGAATTCCAGACCTCATCTGTCCAAATCAGCAGATGCACTTACAAATCCTCGTTCAGTGCTCTGCCAAGTATCCATGACAATGACTCTAAAGAAAATAAATGTTGTCTTAAGTAGAAAATTGCCTTACATTTGCATGAAAATAACTTGCATCTGCCACGGCTGATGGGTAGCATATTAATCCCTCTGCCCGTGCAATCAAAACCTGCTCCTTCTTGGTGAAATCACGCTTTCTGTGAGCCACTTACATCATTATTTTATTATCCATCTCAAAGTGAAACAGCAGTTTGACCCCGGGGCAGCCACCAGGGTGGAAATTGCTGGTTTGGAAGAACAAGCCAGCGCTCGGCACTGGTTTGATTATGGCATGCTGATTATATTCACCTAATTAGCTCCAAACTAATGAAAAACCAAACATTCTCTAATAGTGGGCTGTTACCGCGGCGCGATCAGCCGCTCGGACCGCTCGGCTTGATAGCAGCTGTTGGATTATTTCATATAGTGCTATTAGTCACATTTGTTACTAATAGCCATTACATGACACAAGTTCGTTGCCCGTGGTTCTCTTTTCCTGGAGGAAAACGGTTGTTGATGATCTCGGCTGCCAAGTTTGTTGTCCCTTTGAATAATGGAGCATATAACTCTAAGAAGTCTGCTCATCGAATTGCTTTCATGTGATGCCTTTGAAGGCACGCCGTCCAAGAGAGCCTTTCAAGAACCCCAGCGAACGTGATCGGTAGGTTAAGAGACGGCGTCACTGGACAAACGTGGATGTATTTCGGACCGTTTCCCCTCCGCGTCTTTGCAGGTGTTGTTGGGGGCTGCAGTCTTTTGATTGGATTAACAGTAAAGCTGTGTGGTCAGGAAGGTGTTAGTATTTCTAATGCTGGATTGATTTGTGTTGGTCTGCGGAGAACTATACCATCTCCCCAGGGCTTGCACTCTTCTCTAATGGTGTTTCACTTTTGTTCAAATAGTGAATTTGTTTTGGACAGGATTGTGCAAGAATTTGTTTTCACTCCACATTTAACCTTGACTTTAGGAATAGCTCATTTTGTGTACAGATAAAACGCCCATTTCCACGAACTCTCTTATCTTAAGCAGAACCGGTCCTCTAATGTGCCCCGTCGACCGTTTGTCCAGCGTCTTAACCATCTCCTGCACCGCCACAGGCACCGCCACCGTCGGTATCTGCGACGAACCGCGCTGATTGGCGCTCATGGACCAACAGCGTCCTCTGTTGATGAGGAGCAAACGCGAGGCGAGCTGAGTGACTTAACGGGATCTCCCACAGCCCACGATGACGTTACAAACTCATTTTGTAACTGCGTGACTCGCTGCTGAACGAGTTGTTACGGTTTTCCTGGGTGCTGTGTCACCACCAGCGTTCATGCGGCGCACCGCTGCCTCCTCCTCTTTGGATTCCCCCCTTCAGGCAGCCAGACTCGCCACAGTTTAGCTTGAAGGATCCTGACAAGTCGCTACGCATGCAGGCAGAATCCTTGACCTATTTCTTAATGAGTGAATGCTGCAAAAGCGCTCAGCGGCTGTGTATTTGCAACAAAGCCACCCCCACCCTTACAGCAACAACACCCCACCCCCCCATCCCAAACAGCTTCCAAACTGTCTTTCGCTTGCACACACATGTAGATAATGGAGCTCTTGTGAGTTCACTGACTCACTCTCCCACAGATATGGGTGCTTCTCTTTCTATCTGCTGGAGTGTACAAATAGTGAGCAAGTGTTTGTTTTAATGCAGTTCCCTGACTGTGGGCTGTTTATCTGAACCTCTCAACTGTCCAGCTGTCACAACAGAGATGTCAATCTCCTTGACCCGCACACACGCGCCTCTCACTCAGCTTGTTCTGCGCGTGTTTGTGTCTGGAATGCTGGCGTTTGCGCCGAGCGTGCTCGCGTGCGGATCGACATGAGGGAGATCTGGATCTGCGGTGACATTGATCAAGTGGAGTGCAGCCAGGGAGAATATTCAGTTGTAGCGGCGCCTGGCTTCGGTGAAAAGCAGAAGATCACAAGTGCCTCTCTTTCTCTACATCCACGCAGCAGGCTTCCCTGGTTAATCTACTCAACAAACATGAGTTTTCTGCCGGTCTTTGACAGGTTAAAGCAACACATTTATCAGCGCAGCTTCTCTCTGCAGGCCTAACAAACATGAGTCTAAGCTGTTGTTGGTTGCAGAGACGGTACTCTATGTTGATCAGACATGCGGGAACTGAGAAGCACGTCTCTCAGCATCTGGTAAAACATCCAACACTAAACGTACTTCAAATACAGAAGTGACATTTGAGAGGTTCCTCCATGTAACAACAAGACGGCAACACAGTGCTTTGTAGAAGGCAGAACAAATTATTTTAGGACTCTCACGTGACACAAATGAGTGTTAGATCTCTTTCATGGGGACGTAGGTGACTTTTCATTTACTGCATCCAAGAACTGCTGGCTAACGAACTGCTTTGGAATTAAAATGTTGTTCTGAAGCATCCCACTGCTCGCTCTGTTCGTCTGTTCTGAATCAAATCTAGTGCTTCCCGGGGTCTTGCAGACATGCTGCAGCCCCTCGATTTTAAAGTCCTATAGATACAGTATTACTGCTCCAGAATTCACTGACAATAGCAGATGTTGGGAAACATCACAGAGCTCCATTTAATGGCCGAGTCGTGCTGCTGTAGCATTTTCATCATCTTGAGTAGCTGTGCTCGTAGCCTTCACTGACTTATTGAGTCGTTGAAACCGTTTTAAATTGATGACTACAGGCCACTACATTGTTAAGTAGTAGCTTGCCCAGCATGAGCAACACAGAGTGCAAAAATCAATGCCACTCCTTTGCATTTCATTTTTCACGATACACAGCCAGATAACACTTTTTTTTTTTTTTTTTTTGATGCTGTGAGTACTTGAAGGAAAACAGCCACTTTTTCAGCCGCAGTGTTTACTGTGCTGGGACTTTTTCCTAAGAGGGGCCTGTTGAAAGAGTTTGTTTCCCCATCTCTCGACTGTCAGGATGCTGTGCTGCTTTTCTTTTCTTTTTTTTGCTGTGTGTGTGCATGTGCAGACCCCAGACAGGCTCCAGCTAGTCTCATCAGAGGGCTGATGGGGGAACGGTTAACACCCGTCCCTCTGCCAGGCACAACTGTGGCCATTCCAGATCCTGCTCTGTCTATTGATGGCAGCAAGTTAGCAATGAACCCCAGCGTGCACTCTGCTGTCCCTAAGGCTCGCCAGTTTGCTGAAACAAAGGCTTTTGTAGGGACGCTAAATCCAACAGATGGAGAAATGGACAGTAAGTAAAAGTAGCGAGAAAAGGGAATAAAGGAATTTAGTGGAGCATGTTTGTGGCTGGGCATTTAGGCTGCTCCTTTGGGAAGCCTAACGCCTTCACAATGCAACGCTGGCAGAACTTAAATGTTCTCTTGTTGACATCCTGCAAGACCAGCTTTGGGCCCCTATGTGAGTGGATAAGGCAGTCTGCTCCACGAGGGCTCTCCAGGGCCTGGGAAGCCTTTATTAAGATGTTAATGGAACTGCCTTCATGACACATTTCCATGGGCCTTTCTATAGTGCTCCAATCTGCCCGCCACAATCATCAGTCTCTCTCCCTCATACAACAGCCTGTTTAGGCATTCAGCCCCATCCCCGCATTCCCTCTCCGTGCGCGCTCGCTCGCTCTCCATCTGATCTCCGCTGTCAGAACTCATCCTATATTTTACCACGTGTAACAAAATTACGCGATGCCAGCGATAAGGGAAGCAATCCTGGCATAGGGACCCGGCAGAACAATCGGTCCGGCTATTTGTTTGTCACCGATCTTCACGCTGTCACCTCAGCAAGTCACAAGGGCTGTTATGATCTTTTTCTCTTCCAAACACAGTCACCTGGCAACTTGTTTTTCCAGGACACCTTCTTCATTCCCTAACCCTTAACCTCCTCCTCTCAGCTACGAGTGCTGTCCAGAGCCGCTTGAACATCTTATCACAGCAACAACACGAAGAAGATAAATGAGAGAAGGACCTTGAGCTTTACATACAAACCCTTTGACTTTCTCCATTTTTGTGAAGGGCACTGAAAGCAGAGTCTCAACCATTTTCTCTTACCAAAACCTTTTGAATACAAGTCTCTGTAGCCTGGCACCATCAATAATCAATTAGCTGGTGTGATGGGAGGATGTGTGTTTTTGTCTGGTGGAAACTTGACAATAAGTGAGCAACAAAAGGGAGGAGGAAAGAGAGAGAGAGAGAGTGGGAGGGTGCTTGTGTTGGACTCCCATGGGCAGCTGGCAGGAGCAGATGACGGTGTCTGTGTGTAATTTACGCGTGGCTGTGTATGTCTGTGTCCACTTTAATTTATATTTGTTTGACTGCGTGACACATGAGTCTTTTGTGTGTGTGTGTGTGTGTGCAGCGCGAGGCACCAAGGCAGTCGATGAGGCCAGCGCCATTGTGCGCTGCCCACACTGCCCCCTTGTGATGAGGATGCCCCTTCCTGCCACTGTCACCATGGTTACGGCAGTAAAAGGGGTGCAGACATTGTTTGTTTAGTCTGCTCATGCTCCATAGGGGAGCATGGCCAACTGCAGCTTTGTCACTGTACTATATACACTTCAGCCATTTTCAAAAGGTCCTATCGTGGCCATTTGTTCTCTTAGCGGTGTGTAATTTTCTTTCAAAATTGATTCTGCTAGCTTTTTTAGCTTTTGCCCAAGAATAGTAAAATCCAGCGGGCAGCTGCACCTACATTAACTTGATCCTCTCCGTGCATGTTGCACTGACTTCTCCTCGTGTACTCCACTTGTTCCCTTATTGTGCTACCGGGCTCAGCGACATGTAGATACCTGCACCCAGACTTTGTTTGCTACAGTTTGGCAGTCAACCTTGGCGTTATCTGGGTACAGATAGCTTTTCTTAGTGTTCGGGAAGCAGCCGAAAGCATTCTCAGCCCTTTTCTCAGAAAAGAAGAGGGGAAATAAGAGCTTCCAGATTCACTCCTGAGTGAGAGCGCTAACAGAAAACTCTGATCTCACAAACACACAGTTCTTGATTTCCCTTTTCCGCTGAAAACCAAACTTCATAACTCTGAATGGGGACCACTGTGGTGACTCACAGTGTTAATAAGTACACAAACTGTTGTACGGGATGAGTCAGCTGCTTTTTACAGGACTATATATATGTCTATATATCTTTTGTTTGAACGCATGATCTCTGATTCACGGTGAACATAGTTGGGGCTAAGTACATGCGTCAGCCCTGCTACTTCAGACTCTTTACTTTGGCACAAGGTGATTTGAAGCGTCCAGGCCAGGGGAAATTAATTCTCCCCTGGGATAATAGTTCTGTTTATGTATGAATAAAAGACTCTGAAGCCAGTGGGAACAGAAAGATGAAAAGCACTCTGAGGCGGAGGTATTGTGGTCTCATGACCACACAGTCTGTGGTGGGGATGTGTAGCTTTCCTGCTCTGCGCTAAATCGCTACCAACATTTTATGAATGTAATTGCTTGTGTTGTAGGTTTTGACCTGAACCCGACCTTTGATATTCTAACTTTGTACTGGGATACTGAGGAACAATAAATTCCCTTTTCCCCTTGATTTTGGAAGCTCTCTTATCAAGTGATATCAACAATATGGCTGCACAAACTAAACTGAACGGGAGTAAACGGTGTGTCTGCTGAATGATTGGTATTTGTTCCGGCCAGCTGAACTCTATCAAGACGAATGTATCGTAGAGGAAGTTAGATGTTGTCTCACTACTCTTACTTCCCAGTTTCCCTCGCTATCAAAAGGAAACACTGCATGAACTCGGTGGAACAGCAGGAGCTCGACCAGACAGACGCATTACTCTGCCTCTGTCACAACCAATGAAATGTGAAACGCCGCGGCGGCGTCGTCTCTCTTGTGCGACCTGCATTAGATGCAAAGAGAAGAATTAACACAAAGTAAGTGACAGGATGTGATATCGCGCCATGCAAAACACATAAACAGAAATTGCTACATCTTCACACATCAATGGCAATGTAGGTCAGAGGCATTGTCTTCTTCTGTGGTGTTTAAGGGGAGTGAATCGGGGTATCTAAGACAATTACTGTGAGTGTGACAGCCAAGGCTTTTGCGGCAGAGGACTTGAAATCCCTGTGTTGTCCGTGAAGATGTTGATTAAGTATGACTGCAGTGTTACATTTGCCTGCCTGGGGGAGGAAGAAGTAGAAGAAGAAAGGAGAGCGAGAGCAGCACGGCACTGGGCAAGTTTGTGCTCGGAAGAAACGAGTGAGCATCTTTTCTTGGTCTATATCTGCTACGCTGAGGGATTTACACTGTGGAAACTAATGCTGTCGCTCAACTGATCTACACATGAGGGCATACGAAGGTATTCGACCGCTACATCGACCAGCTTCTCATTCACAAACTCACCATTCAGACAGGTTTTGTTTTTGTCCTCGCGTACGGCCTCTCTGAGCTTGTAGGTACAACTTTTCCCGTTAAGCACTTTGCACAAGCCTCATTGCCTCTGCTGCCGCCAGCTCTCCCCCACATTTCGCAGAGAACATGTTCAACGTGACAGGGGTGAATAGGTGAGGGGAATTTGCATTTCATATCAAAGCATGCTCAATATTTTGGGCATCCCCTTTGTGAACATAGTGTTGAATATTTGTTTCCCAGTCCCTTAATTCATGTTTTTGTTTCACAAATATCATGTGAAAAGCAGAGTTGATCTGCACAATTAAGCTTTTGGGGAGTACAGTAAATTATTTATTGTTATGTTTTTTCCAAGGCTGGTAATTACCACAGTACAGGTTCCTCTCCTTCTCATCCACTCGCTCCCTCCTGCCTCCGCTCTGCTGCGCAGAAGGTTGCCGGAGCAGACGGGCACGTGCCTTACCAGCTTGTAAAAATGTCAGCACATTCCTGCTCTCACCTGCATTATTGAGCCTTAGCCTGCAGCCCGCAGTGCATCCGCAGACAAAGAAGAGAAGTAGAACAGTTTTGCAACAGGGAGGAGTAGCTGGACAGTCTGTCACTGCTGAGCAGGTCCTAAGTACACATAACCTCATCCCAGTGCTCACACACACATCTGTTGTAAATCCCTCATTTACTCCTTGTATTCAGACACTGACAAGGCTGATAAAGGACACCTTGCCTTGTTTGTTTTGCAGAGGCTGCAGTGTTTGCGGGCTTTGTCAAACAAAAGCCCTGGAAAGCTGAAATGCGGCGGGTCTACGTGCCGGACTCCCTGAGGCGGTGAACATGTACAGTAGCTCAAAGCAATGCAACCCCACCTCTCTTTGTACATCACTCTGTCGTGAGTCCAATCAGAGAAAGGGAGGGCTAAGGAATCAGGCTAGAAATGTAGGCAGCCGGACTGATTTCTACATTACTTTAGTACAACACTGCCAGAACTACCAAAGGAGTCCGTTTCTGTGATTATGCGATATCTGTGCTGCACGTAACATCTGGCAATGGGTGTTTCTTTCCCAGGAAATGAAGTGAGAAGGCTTTAGGAATTAGCTGCTGAGTAACTACACGATTTAAAGTGCATTAGTGGCCTGGAAGTATGACTTAATTTATCCACAAGCTTTCTCTGCGCTGGGATTCTGTCGTTGATTATCCACGTCAGTGAGATGAGGTGTATAGATGAGAGACTGAGTCAGATATGAGTCAGCCGCGCTGAATGCCTGCTGCGACATTTCTCCCGCTGGCTCGTCTTATACCACGTCTGAGCGAGGTCAAGTGTCACTCAGAGGACTGGCTGTACCAATTCACTGAAACCCAGCATGCACCGCCTCCGGGACGAAACAGGGGAAGAAACGGGGAGGTCTGGGGTTTTACGTTAGTGACAGACAGGAGTCAGACAGGAAGAGAAGCTGGAAGGGAGGGGCGGAACAGGAAGGCAGAACTGTTTTCACAGAAGTCAAGGGCACTGAGATGTGCGCCAGGCGGAGGTAAAAGCAAGTGTCACTTTCTCGCAGGGTTAGTTAAAGAAAACACGGCTGACTGACCAGCCCTGCTTCAGCGTTCTCACAGGATGTGCAGCGTAGACTCGTAGTTGACGTATGTGTACTACTCCAGACTAATGGGACAACTCGCTCGTTGACTTCTAGTCAGCCCCAGCCAGACTGAAACGGCACTGAACCAACCAACAAACCAACCAAGTGCCCTAATTATCCCTATTCAGCATGTTAGTCTGCTCCAGCTGCTGCCGTTTATAATAGAAATGAAATGCTGAATGGGGCTTTTTCCCCTTCGTTACATATCCTCGAGGGGAGCAAATAGTTGATTTTTATCGTTTTTCTCTTCCCCGTTATTGCAGTTTTTTGCTGAAGTATGATTATATGTTTCGCCCACTGTTGCTGCAGTTTCTGTGGTGCAGCAGAAGCAGCAGGGCTGTTTTGTTTGGCTGAAAGGGCGCCTGCCAAGTACTCCAAACCATGTTTTGCCCTCATATCCCCCAACTGAGGAATGACAGAATGTGGTGATTGAAGGAAATAGTCGGGCTGCCCAGGCTGTGTTTATGCTGACTCTAACGTGGGCATCAGTTTCATCATATCCTCTGCCACAGCACACTCATCGTCGAGAGGTTTGAGTTACAGCTCTCAATCGGAGGCTGGCTCGCTCGGCCAAGCCTCACTTTACTGCTTAACTAAACCCGTGGCCCAGTGTGATGGCTTTTAAAGCGTTCATAGCCACAGCGTCGTTCCCCCAGCTTCATCATCTCTGTGTGCGGTCCGGGGAAAAAAGTTAATGTGAGGTAGAGACTGCTACGGAGGAATTCAAATCACTTGTGCCTGGCATCAGACACACTGACCAGGCATGGGAATGCTCTTTCCTTTGATTTATCTTCAGTTATTATTGCTCTGTCTGTTCGTGTTCTTTATTGCTCCCACTTTTTTTTCCCTCTTGATATTGCTCTTTGCTCCCTTCCTCCTTTATTGCTCTTTCTCTTGCCTCTCTCTCTCTCTCTCTCTCTCTCTTTTTTTTTCCGGGTTCTGCTCCCGAGCTGCTTCGCTTCCTCAACAATGAAACAGATGCTAATTTTAATCATCTCACTAGCACAGATTAATCTTTGATCAAACCTAATGCCCAGAGAGCAGCCGCTGCAGTCAGCTGTGCTTGTCGGTGCAATCTGGTGGATAAGGCGATGCAGGATACTTCGCTGGAGAGCTGGTACACTTGGAGTAAGATGTGTTGTCAGTGCATTGTAAGGATTACAGTCTATTTCAAACTAGAGCTGAATTTGGGCAGCTCCGATTACATCAGAGATCCAAGCCTCTCCGCTGGGTGACTATCAAGATGTAGGATCAAACGAATACTGACGGACACTCGGTGGCCTTTGATAAAAGATGCTCTCCAGTTGCTGCCTGACGAATGTGGACGGCGCATCTCCGTGTCATATCTACAGCAGGACGGGACATAGTCACAAACCTCTGGCCTGTGAAAATGAGTGAGAAGCACTTATTCCCAGGTTCGTTGATGTAGTACACGGGCCATAGTGGCTCCTCATGCAGCTCTTACCGAGCAGTTAGGACTCATGTATAATATAAGAATCTTACATATGTGCTTTACTGCCTCAGTCAGCTCGATCTCATTTCAGGCTGCTTGACTTTCCTCGGTTCGCTAGAAAGGGGAGCACTCCAGCAAAATGTTACTGCAGGTATAATGACAGGAGAAAGGGGAAGAGAGAGAAAGGAGCTGAGCACACAAAAAAACACCAGGCAAGTAGGGACCTGTGAAATCCCTGTTTAACATATGATTATTATATGTGGACATAAAGTCTCCCCTTTGTAAAAAAAATGAATAAACAGCTGATTTATTTGTATGACCAAGACATTTCTGGAGTGAGCAGGTCGCACTAGTGTTTGTGATGCGAGTCTTTGAGCCTTGCGAGCCTCTGCTGACTTTCTTTCCTCTGTGTCTGTGAGCTGAGTCCCGTTCAAACGGGTGACACGTGCAGGGGCAGCATTAGAAACTATTGCTTTGCTTTGTTATCAGTGAATCGTAGGTCCCTATTAAAGCTGCAAAATATTATTCCAAGAAGGCCGCTGGACTATTTCTCCCCTCTGCCTTTGAACATAATTAATTTTGGAACCTTTTTCCTTTCCTCTGTGCTTCGCTGCAGTAGTGAACCAAACAGTGTCTCCGTCACGTGTGTCGTACAGCACAATAGTCCACAGCTTCGGTGAATAATGCCGTGCATTACTCTGCCAACACGCTGCTATTTTTCATCACAGACCTTCTAGGTCACTGTGACATTCCTTCCTGCCACGTCCCACCTCCGCACCACCATTCTGCCATATACGCAGGTGGGGTGCAGTTGTGCCACATGTGTAATAAATGTGCCTTACGGTGCTGTATGTCACTGCTGTGAACAGTAGTCTTTTTATATTTTTGCTGAGTTTCAAAAATGTAAAGAATGGAGTTGGGTCATTTAGAACATACTTGTCAAATCCCTTTGTGCTTGAGCTTAGTATTATAATTCAGTCATATGGTGTAGGTGTGCGGTTAAAGAGCAGCCTTCCTTTCACACACTACACACACTAGTGCATTGATAGACAAGTGCTTGCTGTGTTAACATGCCTGCTCACCCCCCAGTACACTGGCTCACAGGAAACCAGCCAGTGCTGATTTTCCACCGTATCCCAGCCTGCAGTGCATCCTGTACGGAGTTCACACGGAACTGGCCGGAAGGCATGCGTGTGCGTCTCTGCACTGATCCAGCCATTCACTCTGTGTGCCAGCCAGCTTGCTCTTTGAGCTCTGTCCCGTCCTGTCCTGTACTGGCATGGCCCGGCCTGGCAACAGCTGCCGCACTCCAGAGGATGATCAGGTGGAGTTCCTCACAGGCGACGTGCGCGAGGCTGCGCTCATGCTTACTGCAGCACTCACTACTGTTTTATTATTCATATTTATTGCAAGTTGTCGTTGGACTTGCATACAAATGTAGTTGAGGCTTCTCTGAGCTGCGATCTAAGGCAGCAGTTTTATTAATGGCTTAAACTAGTCAACCAGACCAGTCTCTGCTATTCTGGGCAGGTGCTGAGGTTAAGCACAATTTGACCCTATCTCGCTCTACTATTACACGTCTCACTTCGCTCATCAGTAAATGGCAATTCTTCATTTACTTGTGAAATCAAAAGTTGCTAGTGTAATGCACATTTGCCGTCTGCCTACACTTTTTCTACAGTTGTGGCACATCTGGTTCTGTTTAGCCTCTGGCTGCCTGTTACGATACCTTTGCGAACACTGAGACAGATGAAAACCATTGTTCTGTTTTGCGGTAGCTTGTCCACAAGGCCTCCTCAGAAAACGGTGCATTCTGCTTGCGAGGCATGTATCCTTCTGTGTGAGCAAGCACCCAATTTCCTCACCACATGCTGTTATTGCCTCTCATCCAGAGGGAGATTGGGCAAAGTAACTAGCCACAGACTTGATTTTGTGGTGTTTTATCACCTCTGATGAAATTAGAGGGGGCTCTACCAGGCTGAAGTAGAGGCTGAGCGTGCAGGAGAGAGGCAGAACCCTTTGTGCCCGTGTGATAATGCATCTGTTATATGTGCTTCTGCAGAAAGGCCATGAAAATCTGACTTAAAGGATCAATTTACAACTTGCTTTTTAAGAATCTACTTTTTCGGGGGTACATGGATATGAATGGTATAAAACCTTTTATTCCATATTACCTACATTGAAATATTTCTCTGCAGAAGATGATGTCATCTGCACTGACCGGGCCTGCACCTACAACCTCCTGTCTGCGAGGGCAAGGCGCCACGGTTATAGTGGTGCAGTCCGTCTGGGGGTCTGCAGGTCATTGGGCCACAAATGCTTCCATTGCAGTTAATCACCGTCGTAGTGTGATAAGACTTAGCCAAGTGGCTGTGGAGCCACTGGGAATGCGAGTGGAGAGCGATGAGCTTTCCTACAGTTTCCCACTTGACAGTGGAACACTTTTCTCATTGGAAGCATGTGTCTGGACACTCCTGCCATAAGAGTCATGAGGGAATAAAGGCTGTGTTGCATATCGTTACCTAGCATACATTTTAACATCAGCATTATTATAAATCTCTTTTTGTGCCATTTATGCTGCCGGGTAACTCACCTGCTGGGGAGCAGCAAATGTTCATAGTTATATGTTTGCATTACATCATAGGCCACGTTCTCGCCGTCCTCGGGCCCCGTTGTTGTAAACAATCCACTCTGCACTGCCTGACCCGTCTCACCGACAGCGACAAAGTACTTCACGGTGATCTTTTGTCATCCCTTTGATGGAGGAGATCAGTAGGAGAGTGCGTTTCCTTTTCCGTTTGCACTGCCTCGGTGTTGACCCAGAGTAGTGTCATCCTTCCAGCCAGCGTGTGATTACAGAGCTAGACTGCTGGAGTGACAGGACTCCCATCATCCACCCCCCCCACCCCTCGCTAGAAACGGTTACATAACCCTTCTGGATGTCGGCTGCTGCATACTGAGTGAAATAACAGGTCTCGTTGTCTAATGACTGGATATACTGCACATTTAGACCAAAATAATAGTATTATTCCTCTCACCACGTCTTTGCATCTCCTCTGTCCCCCCCCCCCCGAGGCTGAGTAAATACGCTCCAGATAATAGCGGATGTAACGTGCCAGCTTTTGGAGTTGTGGCTGTGATGGCTTGTTACCCAGCTGGAATAACGGCTCCTTCTCCTTCTCCTTCCCGCCTCCGTCAGCCCTGCTTCATCTCTCTCCGCCTCTCACACACTCAAACCGGGGGCACTGTTTTGTTTCTTGCCCACTTTCACAGGTCACACATTCCCAGTTTCTTCTCCCTTATCTTCATTTCTCTCCTGCTGATTTTTATTGCTCGTCTTGCCCTTTCCCTTTCCCCCCCCCCTCCGTCTCCCCCTCTCTCAATCCCTCCAGCAGCAGCCTCGGCCGCTGAGCCGCGCTCCAGCGCGACTCTGATCCCAGTGAGACAAATGATGAAGTAGGGGGATGAGGGAATGAGTGAATATGAGGATATTCATGTGTGGCTATTGAAGTAAAAGCCATTTTGTCATGTGATCCTCTTCAACCGCCTGCCTCGGTGGATCGGAAATGTTTTCGCACACTCCATGAAGCGGGTGCTTATTATGAGCTCACTTGCGGAGTAGTTTGATGGGGTTTAACTGCGGCTGTTGTGAGAGAATATTCGGCCCGTCGGTGCCTCCTTCCGACTGGGCAACGGCACGCCAGAGGTCAGAGTCCAGACTTTGTTTAGCAGAGTGCAGCTGCAGGCAGATAACACCTCTGCAGGGAGCGCCCGTTGATAAAGAAGGTAAATACTCTGACACATGCGCACTGTACAGCTGTGATGCTGGTGCACGCGGTCACGCACACATTGTTTGTGTTAACGACACTTCTTGGCTTGCCCTCATCCTAGCTAGTCCTCTCTCATTATGTTCAACTCTGCCGCACAGTAATAACCTAGAGTTTATGTGATCTGTTTTCAGCAAGGCCAGACAAACCGAGCCGCTCGCTCATTTCCATCCCGTCCACTCCGGGCAGTGTGCACAATTGCTTGCTCGCTCAGACCAATGCCCCTCTGGTCGTCATATGCACCTGCCACCTGGTGCTCCAGCCAACTCCTTCACTTCGCCAAGTCCATCTGTCTGCTTCAACAACTCTTAAATGTGCCAGAAGACTTGGCTGGAAAGACTCGGCCTCAGCTGTGAGAAAACTAATATATCATTCAATATACGAGTGGGCAAAATATTTCCATTTTACATGTATTCATCAAATTGTTTGCTGCAGGTCTTTATATTTCTTTAATTATTCCTATAAACATGATTTATTCTTTTTTAACTACACCAGACTCTGAAACACGCCACACTGTTAGCTAATAGCCATTTTCAAATATTACAGCTGTAATGACGGGACAGTGCAGCATCATCAACATTCACCTCCAGAGCAGCTATATCAGCTATATATAGTGTCAATCAAAGAGCCTGATTGAGTTCCAGTCTGCATGTAAGCCAAGGTGAGCCATCTAATCCCCTGGCCCCCGGTGACATCCCGCTCTGTTTGTTGTCTTCCCCCGCCGAGGATTCCCCCTCTTCTCGCCGAGGCCCTTTACAATTTAGATTTATGGAAATGCCTCCTAATAGAAAGCTGTTTTCACAGGATGACAGACAGCGAAGATGATACACCACATAGCTACCGGTAGTGACACTCCCTGGGAAGATCAGGCTTCAGGAGTCAACCTCCAATTTAAAAGGAAAGACACATGGAGGCTGTTAGCTGTATGGAAACAAGGACCGAGGGGGAAAAGAGTAGGATCATTTACATCTATGCAGAGTGAGTGTGTGTGTGTGTGTGTGTGTGTGTGTGTTCATGCTCTTGATTGTGGAGTGTGGATGTGTGCATGTCTGAGCTTGCACGAGCCGATGAGAGCGTGTGTATTGCGTGTTTGAAGAAGATGGCAGTAGTGGGAGGAGGAAACTGAAATCTTTGGAATAACAATGACGCTGTAATCTCTCGCGGTGGATGCCGTAGGTTTTAGGCGTAGCACCAGCGTGTCTTTGCTCAAATAGAGTGAAGCGTAGGGGTGGGGGCTGCAGGGTTAAAGAAAAGATTACATACACATGCCTGTGTTTGCATTCAGGGATAATCGGCTATGCTGAGACACATTTATTCTTGTGTCATGATGACATGGTTTTGTTGTCATGGTGCTGGGGGGGGTACAATCATTGGTAATAAGTGAACGGCTAATGCGGAATGAAGTACTGTCACTGTAGTCAATGGGCGCAGTTCAGTGAAAGGCAATTGAAGACCTCGCTGCGGGCCACTAAAATCAGATCGGCCATAAACCAGTGCGCTGATCTAGATCGCCAACAAAGATGGTGCTTTTAACGCGTACATGCAGCGCTCTGCTGCTGCGCATTCGTTCACTATGCATCTGTTAGGCACAGCTCGGTGCGTGGCTTGTGTCACGTCTCCGGATAAACAAAAACCAAAGTGTCGCACAGCGCTGCTGTGAGGTTGCACTGTTGTGATGTCGTTTAATTTTGCGCTGCGTCACAGAAGGAGACGTCAGGTGAAATCATCTGGCTCAAACACCACAGTGCAGGTACTGGGTGGTTTGCGAGGGTGTTCCTCTGCCGTGTTATTTCCCTGTGGTGACTGAAAGGGTGGATGGATGCGGAATATATGTGTTGGGTTTTCTTGGAAGCTGACGGATAGAGCTGGCACCGGAGCAGAGAAATCCATTTCCTATTGAGACAAAAGAACGGATAAATATAACTTGGGCTCAACAACTCAAGATGCCAGAGAGTCCTCTCATTATCTCTCGCTCTTGATAACGGCAAAGAGAGAAGACTAATGGACTCACCTCTGCTGCTAATCGCTTTTTTATAGGATCTCTCTTTAGGGATGATTAAACTTTCTATTCTTACTGTGTAAATGTCCACGCCATCCGAAAAGCTGCTTATGCGCTGAGCAAATTCAAGTTTTGGAAGCGTTTCACTTTTCTTGACCGGTTGGTTTGTTTGTTTGTACTTTTACATTAATCATTCAGGAAATAATACATTAATCCCAAGGCAAGGAATTACCATCCCGCATTTCCTTTTCCTATCCAACAACAATAGACTTAGCACCGTAGACGGATTTCCGATTGTGTCCTTTATCTTCTGCAATACAATCGCCGTAAATGTGAATTTGGGAGATCAAGCAAATTTGGCTGCATTTTTAAAAAGCTTAGTATGTGGGAAGAAAAAAGGAAAAAACGGCACCTCCAGCCTGTTTCAGAGTGACGGAGGTTTACGCTCTGGTCCTTCCTGATTCCGCTCGCTGGCTACTTCACCACCCTGAGGCTCTGTGGTCCACAGTGCTCGGCGGAGGTTTGCATGGCTTATCGTTATATATTTGATCATGCCCGTTACTGCTGCTGCCTCTTAGCATCCTTTGCACCTGAGATAATCTGCTACTATGCAGCTTCCTTGGACCGCGGTTGGCACAGCCACTGCATCCCTGGGTAAATCACCAGCATTTCTGCAAAGGAACCCACAGCCAGCCACGGTGACGGAGCGCAGGCAGCCAGTGGGAGTAGTTTGTTTAACAAGTGCTCAGAAGCAGCCTGGCTGAGTGTGCCAACGCAGTGTTTTGTGTGCCTGGCTATTTATAATGAATGGGAAGTTGTTTCTCCAAGCCATGAGCACAGCTTGCCCGTTTGCTGCAGTGTCTCTCTTGACTTGATGCTCTTCTGTGTTTGCCTCCCGCGCCTGAGATCATCATAATGGAAATAGTCTAACCATGATGGATTCTGATATTTTGATTAGTTCCACATTAATAATAGGGGATAATTTCCAAAGCCCCTGACTTACATATGCGTCTAGAAGCTAATAGTTACCCATAATTCTGTTCACTGTCCACACAGTCATGCACTGTTCTTCTTCTAGGTGAATAGGTAACTACGTTTAGGTATGAATCATTCCTGCTTTCATTGATATGGTAATTTCCTTCTAGGTAATTCTGACTTTACATAAACAAAAGAGACGCACACTTTGAACTCGAGAGCGAGAGTGTTCTCATTCTTTTCAAGTCGACTCCTCAGCTGCGTAGGACAGAGAAGTCTCTGTCAAGTACAACAAAGAGGTGGTCATGCAATCAGTTTAAACAAAAACGTCATTCCCGAAAGCATTATGAATGGGTAACCTTTGTGGAGCCTTTTATTTCAACCATCCAGTGACTCTTTCTCTGCCTCTGCAGCTGTTGCCACAACACGAGGGAGTGATGCATACGTTTTTCTGAGGGCGAAGAGGAATCAAAAGGAGAGGAAGAAAAGATGGATGGGAGTAAATGTTGTATACACTTATACTGCTCTAAAGGGTGGGGGGGCAGTAAAAAGGCTCTAAAGGCTGTGGGGCTTGAGCAAAACGCTGGCTCAGCAGGAGGCTGATTTCACCTCCGGGGAGATCCACTTTGCATATGTAGCATGTACAAACTGCAACAAAGAAACATGACGGAGTGTCGGCAACTGAAAGTGAGGCTCTGGCCCTCGCTGTTTTTTTTTCCTTTCTAAAGGCAGTGGCACTTTTATAGCCATGCTAATAAACTGCTTCTGGGACAGAGCACCTCCCACACCTCCGCCTGCACACACGCTAAGAACAGCTTGACTGGGCCTTAGGATCTGTGTTTATGGACACATGGATCGATACTCTCCCTAAGGGTCTATATTTAAGTCTGAGCTGAGTAGCGTACCCGTTGATCACAGGGGGAGGGGAGGGACCGCGAGATGGCCATTACCGGATTTGGACTGAGGTCTATGAAAGGGCAGACACGGTTCAGAGGGATTCCCAGATCTGTTGTGCAAATCAATCCCGCCTTGAACACAGTTGATGCATTAGTGTGGATGTGCCGTGTCTCTCCATATACCACTGCTTTATCGTCAAGTGCTTGTTAATTCAAGGCACAGGCGCTGATTATTCCAGCCGCATCTTTCACCCTTGATTCTCTATGCCCTCACTACTGGAAATGCAAATCTGGAGCGTGACAAACGATGTCGGGCTGTCTCTAACACGCTCAAGTCCCCAGCGTCCCCATGTCTCTCCCCAGCTTACCTCCTCCAGCTCCACAGTAATTACCCTTGTTGGATCGCTACGCCTAATCATACTTGATTTTGGGATGCACTGCCATTGTCTCCACTTGTTAGCCCCTCACACTGCTTGGTTCTGATGGAGTACACTGATAATACCAGCGGAATGAGGCACCCACACACACTCACACACACACACACACTCGCACAGAAGCATACTGTAGATTCTGTTGGCTGTGTTGTTTTTTTTTTATGAGAGCTGTGTACAGATCTAATACGGTAGCTGATTAATTTAAAGATCACTGTTGTGCCGCTAGCGATTAATCCTCCTGTGATCTGATCATGTCAGCACGAGATGAACAGAATAAAAAAGATTAGGGAAAAAAACAACAGCAATGTTTAGAAAAGAATAATTAATAGTCAGATTCTGTAAAACAGGCCTCTTAAAGAACGGGGAGCGAGAGGAGGGGTGTGTGGAAGTGGCTCCCAATTTGTTCTCACTTTGTTCCAGTAATAAGATCCAGGCCTTCCTCTCCAATGGACGAGATAATTAACTCCTAGGGACAGGCTGCACAGAGCTTCTTCTCTTGGTTTAAGGCACATGGAGAGAGATCTCTGCAGCCCGGGCTGAGCATAGTTGCAGAATTGCAGACTTTGCTTGATGTATGTGGTTACAGATTGATATGGAAAGGGGAGAAATGATGGGGCTGTTGGTGGACGGCTTGTAGGGTTGAATCTAGAAAAAAAGCGAGGGGCTGCTGTAAAAGGGAAGAAAAAGCATTTGGCCTGTGTCCTAATTTATCTGACATGTGATTCACTGTTGAATTTTTGGAGCCTGCACCACAAGTTAAAATTGTGTTGCAAGTTTCCCAACTTGAATGCGTTTAAATAAAAAAAAGTGTGAGTCACTGTCCAAAGCTTTCTGTGAACTGCGAGTGTGTGGGCAGTGTCAGCACTGGATGTTGTGGTGTTCTTAGAAACAGCTTGCTCAGTGTGTGGCGGTAGCGGCGGTACTGTAAGTCGGGTCGGGCTCGTTTCCGTCGCTGTGACTCGCCTCTTTTTCCTGCATTGTCCTGCCCTGTCCAGCAGCTTCTTTGGAATGTGCACTGTATTGATTTCCGCCAATTGTGTGTTTAAGCCTCCACTCCCCTTCTCCACAGCTCATTGCCTTTCTCATGTTGAACTCTGACCTTTTCAAGCAGAAACGGCTCTAATGAGAAGCCTTTTCCATGTAGTCATGCGTTTTCTTAGCAGGATTTGAGTCACACTTTGATATCTAACGTCTTTCATCTCTTGTTTTCTTTTCCAGAAACATGTGAAGACCCTTTCCCAGCTTTGACCTGCAAATTGGCCTTCAACTACAAAGAGGCGAAGGTCTCCTCCGCTACTTCCTCTATTCATTCTCGTTGTTTCTGCTCCACTGTCCGAGCAGGCCCGTTAAACATGGAGGGCTGCCAGGCTACACGCAGGACTTTATCACCTGACTCGAAAGTAGGAGGTATAACTGTTCTGCTGAGCTTCTGCATGTTGGCGATCCCTACCTTATGCAGTGGGCAGACATTTACTAGTTTCCACCCTGAACGTCGGGACTGGGTCTTCAACCACCTGACGGTTCACCAAACCACAGGGGCACTGTACATCGGAGCGGTCAACCGCGTGTACAAGCTCTCGGGCAACTTGACGCTCCTCGTTTCCCATGACACAGGCCCAGAGGATGACAACAAGGCCTGCTACCCCCCTCTGATAGTCCAGCCCTGTTCTGAGCCCCTCGTCCCAACCAACAATGTCAACAAGCTTCTCTTAATTGATTATTCCCAAAATCGGTTGCTTGCCTGTGGTAGCCTCTACCAGGGCGTGTGCAAACTCCTCAGATTGGATGACCTCTTTATTTTAGTGGAGCCCTCCCACAAGAAGGAGCACTACCTCTCCAGTGTCAACCAGACTGGCACCATGTACGGGGTGATTGTGCCTTCACAGGGCCAGGATGGCACCCTGTTTATCGGCACGGCAGTGGATGGGAAACAAGACTACTTTCCCACCATCTCCAGTCGGAAGCTCCCCCGTGACCCAGAATCTTCTGCTATGCTTGACTATGAATTGCACACTGACTTTGTGTCCTCCCTCATCAAGATACCATCAGACACACTGGCACTGGTCTCTCACTTTGACATCTACTACGTTTACGGCTTTGCCAGTGGCAGCTTTGTTTACTTCCTGACTGTCCAGCCCGAGACCCCAGAGAACAGCATGTCATCAAGCGGATCCACCAGCGACCTCTTCTACACCTCTCGCATTGTCCGCCTCTGCAAAGATGACCGCAAGTTTCACTCCTACGTCTCTCTCCCCGTTGGCTGTGTGAAGAACGGCGTCGAGTACCGCCTCCTGCAGGCCGCCTACCTCGGCAAGCCAGGCCGCGTTCTCGCCGCCTCGCTCAACATCAGCGCCCAAGATGACGTGCTCTTCACCATCTTCTCTAAAGGCCAGAAGCAGTTCCACCGGCCCCCAGATGACTCGGCGCTCTGCGTCTTCACCATTCGAGACATCAATGCACGAATCAAGGAGCGCCTGCAGTCCTGCTACCAGGGCGAAGGAAACCTGGAGCTCAACTGGCTGCTTGGGAAGGATGTGCAATGCACCAAAGCGGTGAGTTACAATGATGGATGCTGATAAAAAAAACATTTATAAAAAATGTAATTACATGCATTATGCATTTCTTCCTTTATTATTTAAATAATGGAAATAATCTGAGCTGAAATGTGGTGACAATGTGGTGACAGTTCCACCATCATACAGCATTTATCATAAGCAATCCAGAGCTAAAGCTCTAAAGATATTATTTTTTCAAGATGTAAATGAGTAATTTAATAGTTTAAGGTGAAACAAAGAAGTTTGGGATTCCTGCAATTGTCCCACAACATCTGGATCTTGTTTCCTTTCCTAAAATATGGTAGAAAAGGAATGGCTGACGCTCCTCAATGAGCCTGCATACCGCCGCATTTGAACTTCTGATGGGGTTTGCTGCAACGAAAAGAAACCCAGCAATCACCGGGAAGTGTTTTGACTCTCGCTCCCTTTTATCCAATGATTCTCACACTACATGTAATTATTGTCAAATTGTTTCGCAGCTCTGATGTCACAGAGCAAGCGCTTTCAAGTACGTTTCAATGAGAGATGCTCACAGATGAAGCGGGATTTATTTATTTCTCGGTAGCCATCAAAGAGATAATATTCTCCTCGAGTACAATACAGACAAACACTCGGAGCTTCTAAAGAGAAGGGATAAAAAGTAGTGAGCGGTGTTGCTCTGCGTCTGGGGCTGGCATAGATCACACACCGGCACCCGATTACCCTGTAATGCAAGGCCACCTATGTGCTACATGTTGTCAAGTAGAATTAAGGTTCCGGATTTCCCCCCATTCCCAGGAGGCTACAGTCCTCTGTGCTTCCGTTCTGTAATCGCTAATAGGCATTTAGGAATATTAGGAGTTACAGAAACGACCAGCTAAGTATGACATGGAGCGGTTAAACTGTGCGTTTGCGTGTGCTCATGTTGTATGTCAGCCGGTTTAGGAAAGGCTCGTGCAGGCTGCGTGTGTATTTTTAAGGTTTAATGATATCCCTATCCTCATTATCATCAGAGCCACTGATCAGCTTTGCTTGTTGCTAATCCCCCCCCCCAGGGCGGTCAATTGACCTCTCTTATTAAAATCATTAAATTCTGCATTAGCGCAATGCATGAGATGAAGGTCAGGAGGGGGGAGACACTATCCTGAACTGTTGGGTTTTATTAGATCAACTGGGAAGATGGGTCAAGAGGTTGGGACGAGGAGAAATGGCGCCACGCAGCAGCGACAGCGCTGTTTCTATGGGAGCTCAAATCACATCCCAGCTTCTCGTCCTTTCAGTATCGTCTCTTCAAGTGTGTGGCCGCAGAGGTAAAATACAGTCCTAAAGCCTTTGTCCTCGCGCTCAGTGCGCAGCCAATAAATCCATAGTGCAATATGGATTATGCAGATAGATGTCAGTGAACTAGGAACTCATCCAGCCTGTACAAATTACAACCAGATATGTCAACCATACCAACGTCGTCCGCTTGCTGGTAAATCCCCTCTTCAAACAGTGTAGCTTCTCCAAGTGCTCTATATGCTTCCCGTCCTGTGTGATATTTTTAGAGCACCCCTGTCTGAGATCCATCAAAGTTTAAAGTGAAGTTACACCAGTTATTGTTTGGTTGCTAAGTAAATTACACACGCAGTCCTGGTGCTTTTCCTGCGGTCCGCTGCTAACAGCAGGTAGCCAGCAAACTCAAAGAGGAGAACCTTAATTATATCCCCAGCTCTCCTTCCCGTCATTTCCCTGCATGCACGCTCACATTCAGGCCAAGGCTGAGGCTGCCGAGGGTGGGAAGGGAGCTGAGGCTGAGCCAGGGGATTCAGACACAGCAGCCAATCAAAGATTTATCACCCAGCCGTCCAGCCTTCTGCCATCTGGAGAGTCGCACAATCTCTGTAGTCACTCCCATGGAGGAGAGCCATGCCGGGCCTCCTTCTCTATCAGTCTGTCTGCGTGTCTCTCTGACTAACACCGTCGCCCTGTCTTGCTTTCTGCTTATGCCGCACCACCTACTTAACCATCCGTGAGAGCAAAGGGTCTGTGGAACTGATACCACTGATATACACTGGGAGAAAAACTCCCTGCTACCCTGTCACGTCTCATTCGTCCTCCAGTCAACACATTCTCTGTGGTTGTTTAAAGCAACGTGTCGTTTATAGTTGAGGCAGACCAGGACCCCGTGCTCTGCCAGCACAGATTAAATATTATACGGAGATTTTTGATAAGGATTAATCACCCAGAGTTAGTCTATTTTTACTCCCTCCACAGCTGTGCTAAAGCTAATCGATGTAATTTGTACGCTGCTGTCTGAACATGGTAAATCTACATTTCTTCACCACTTGTGAGATTTGCGATAAGGCAGGAAGAAAACTAAACTTCTGCAAGGAGGTTAACAAGAAAACACAACCGCACAGCATCCACGGGGATTTGCTGTGGCTGCCAAGTCTGCTAAGCGTACATCGTCTAAACAATCTAGATCTAATCAAAACCAAATGGTAGGGAGCCCAGCAGACCATATGCGGAATGGCTGAGTGCGTTTGAGGGAGTAGCTATTGATAAGCCCGAGTTTGGAACTAGCTGCTCGCCTTCTCATCGGAATCATCATGCGAGTCCATTTCTAGTGAGCAGATACACATATAACCAAAACATCAGCTTCCCTGAATTCTTTTTACCAATTTAAACATTACTAAGAAGAATAATTAAGAATAATTAAGATAAAGGAAAATGCCACAGAGTGGAGGCGATTACCCGGTCTATGGCAAGCGTCTGTAACATTTAACAGGTGGACGGATGCACGGTTAAGATGTCTGCTACGTCATTTTGTTTAGTCACAGCGTGGAACTAACATTACGTTGAGTCAGAATGGTGTAGAAGAGATCTCACATATCCTGTCTACCTGTTGACTAGTCACGTTGTAATATTCACTAGTCAAAAGATATCTGGAAGGTAATTAGGACATCAGAGGAAAGACGGCTTGCTAAGCCTGTCGGCGCCATTGCTTCGCTCTGCTCGAGAAAATCAGCGCCGTGCTGGAAAGTTTTCCAGCCATGATGTGTAGTGAAAGGATTGAGCAGCCTCCCAGAGTGGGGGATGTCACTCGGCGCAGTCTGCTCGTAGCAGTCTGACAGGGATGAAGTCTGACACAGAGAGGTGACGGATGAGAGATGGATACAGTGGGAGAAAGAATTAATGAGCTGCGGTTGGAGAAGAGCGACCATATATTCAGAGGGTGTATAAGATGGAGTTAGACTATGTGATACATGACTCCACACGGCGCCGTGAGGCCAAAGCCACGCAGATCCTCCCAGCTGACCTGACCTAATGCCACAAAGGCAACGGTCTTCCCGTTCTTCTCCTCATTCACCTCCTCTTCCTTTCCACGCTCCTCTCAGGATAAACATATTCAATTATATGCAGACACCCATATGTTCCTAAGAGCTGCAGTCAGACGTAATGAGACTGTATGGTGGTGATTACTTCCTCAGGAATAAGTAAGCGCGGCCTCTGCGCTTACTTATTCCGTATTTCAGAGTTGCGTCATGGTGCGGCGTGTTTGCCGGCGCACACGGTTATCATGCAGTCCGTGTCTTCCTGCAGAGGCGTGATGATAGGCCAAGGTAATGAGCCACAGTGAGAGCAAGGTGGAGCTCAGTCAGGCGGAGCTGAAACATGTCTGCCAAGTGGAACAGAAAGGCAAATGTTTGTCTGGCGGGGAGAGTTACTTGTGCGTCTCCACCTTACTCTGACCTCGCTCTGTCTCCCTGGTTCACCTCTCTGAACCCCTCATTTCCGTCTCAGACGCACTCTGACGCGACCACTACTTCCACAACTTTGACCGTCGCTCTTTCCTTCCGCTTCACTCCGTCACCTTCATCTCTCCTCTTTACCGAGCTGTCTCCTTTTGTTATATTTTGCGTCTCGGCCTCTCCACTCCACTAATGTCTCATTTTCTAAGTCTGTCTCTCTGAGATATTTTTGTCGCTCCCACTTCCTGCAGTACATTCATGTCAAGGGTTGTTATGTTTAATGTGCCTCATTCTCTCCATATACCTGTGCTGTTGTTCTGTGTTTCCAGTTGATTTTTGTTTTATATTTACATTAATTCATACTTGATTTTCTATATATTTTTCCCCTCTTCCTCTAGCCGGTGCCCATTGATGACTCTTTCTGCGGCCTGGACATCAACCAGCCTCTTGGTGGTTCTCAGCTGGTGACTGGTCACACGCTCTACACGGAGACCCGGGACCGCATGACGTCGGTCACCTCCTACGTCTACAACGGCTACTGTGTCGCCTTTGTGGGAACCAAAAGTGGACGGCTAAAGAAGGTGCGTACCAAGCCAGTTAAAGGCCAGCTGCTCAGTTCGTCACTGCGTGAAACACAAGGACTCGGGCTGTCCACTAGTCCGCAGGGTATGGATGCTTTGAAGTGGTCCTATTTCCATACAGACGGATCATAGTCACAGAGAGATGTATCTCTTTAATATTTAAGGCCTGCTGTCAAATGCTTGGAGAGGGATAATGGCGATGGCTGGCTCACTGTAGTGGTCATCACCTGTTCCTTGTTAAGTGAGCGCCAGTGTCGCAGTGCAGAATAACCTGCATTGGTCCATTAATTTTAATAGGCACCTTTCTGTGGCCCGCTGAGAGGCAAAGGAGAGACTCAACCTCCTAGTCTAGTTTAGAGAACGTAGAACCCACAGAGGGTTAAAGGGCTGCCGGCCAGTTAATAATGATGGATTTCACAGCCGGACCACAGGAAACGAGCTGTTAGATGAGATTGCTCACTGACGGGATTGAAAGGCGAGGAAAGTGAGTGCTCTGCTGCAGGTTAAGAGTGCTATGAGAGGGCAGGTTGTCACTCAGACGTGTCTGTGTTTGGCTGATTATTTTAAGCCAGCTGTTGCACCGTTCTGTGCTGACGTCTGCATGTTGAAAGTTAAAATGTGCCTGTGTGGCTTCGATGTGTCACATTAGCTCGTTTCCTTTTGTCTTGCAATGTGAGGCTGGTTTCTAGGCTACCTTTACACTGCTGGTGAAGACCCAGTTTGGGTCACCGTGGGTGTGTTTACAAGGACAGGAACTGGCTCATGTAGTCGGCGCCTCCCTTTCTACCAACAGCTGCAGGAAGCGACTGAAATAAAGTTGCGAGAACCATGCTGATGCCTCCTTTGGCAGGTTTGTTGTCACTTCAGGCTTGGCAGTGCAACACAAATCATGTTGGCCTGGGTTATTTTTGGTCTGTGTCTATTCATAATTAAATCAATACACTAATCAAGCTGCGGTAGAGAGAAGATTCCCTCCATGTACTCCCCTGTTTGGGGTGTTAATAATTTAGCATCTTTCTCTACTTGGTTAAACTAGATGAGACAGAAACACGTTTCCCCTCTGTGTCACTGATGCTTCCATATTGTTTTTATCTTGCTGCTCCGTTGCACACTCTTTGTGCCGCCTTCCTTCCTTCAGTCTCCATCTACTGACATTTGAGAATCCATGCAAAGCAGCCTCGTGTGTGTGTGTGTGTGTGTGTGTCGCTGTGTACTCGGGCTCACTTCTCACAGGGGCATGGCTGTAACCACAGTAACGCTAACATGGTTGAGGAGGTAACCAGGAAGAGGACAGCGTTCAACCATAGAGACCAACTCATAAAGGCTGATTATTAGTATAACAGAAGGCCACTTCCATTTCTTAGTGATGAGTATTCCCACCATCTCATTTATCTTCATCAATAAATCTTCTTGATTAAAACCAGAAAAAAATGAAATTAACCTTCCACATTATCGGGCGCAGAAAAAAGCTTCAAGTGTGATGAAATACTTGTTGTGTGTTTTGTAATTTAATGTAGTACGTCTGCCGGACTCTATTTGAGCCGCGTTTAAATCATGCAACTCACACGGCCCTGGCAACTCTGTGCAAATATTTGCATGCGAGATATGTTACTGAACGATTTGAATGAGGCCACGTGACTCAACGAGCACTGACTGTGCATGAAGGAGAGAACTCGGCGTTCCCACTGTGGCAGGCTCCGACAGTGTGGAAACAGAAAGCACTACTTTTCAAACCGGCAATGAATAATCAATAGCGCTTGCGTGACGGCAGTGGTGGGAAACGGGCTCCTGTCATCGTCAAGGTGTGCGTTTCGGTGTGTTTAAATTATGCATGTGTTTACACCGGGTGTGTTATCCATTCACTCCCTCGGGTGTCGCGGGGAGGGCAGAGCGATAGTGTGACCTGATGAGCCCTGGTTGCAGCTCTTCTGCAGAAGGCTGATAACTCCTACAGAGCTGTGTGACACACTGAGACGGGGCAGGGCGCTGCAGGCGTCCTTCAGATCTTAGCATGACACAGCTATAGGGTGACAAGATTTGAAGCTTTGCTGCTGATACAGTTCCATTCCTCCACCTCTTTAAACCAACCAGGAGACAGACAGATGTGGAACGGAGGGGTGCGCTGTTTGGGGGTATGAGTGTGAGCCAGGATGAGGAAAAAATAAGAAACGGTACCAGGAAGAGGAAGAGCAGTGATAGAAGAAGAAGGGAGAAGATACGCGGGGAGGGAGACTGTTGAAATGTGAATTTAGTGCCGCCAAAGAAACCAGGGCTGCACCGCTGCCTGTAATTGGATTGGCTCCCTTCCCAAAGAATCCCCCCCTCCCCCCATGCCCTCCATCTCTTGCTTCCCCATTCAATCTCACTCCTCCTTTCCTATCTCCACCTCCCTCTTGGTCTCGCTGGAGACCGGCTCCCGTGCATGCTGCTGCTTCCTGGGCTTTGCTTGAGCATGGCAGAGCAGGAGGGGTCGTGTTGGTGCATACCGCTGCCTGTGGCAGGCTTTTACAGTGGATTGATTGAGAAAGAGGGGTTAAGAGGCAGCGGGAGCGAGGGCGAGGACAATGCATATATAGTGTGATAGATTGCAGGAAACAACAATGCTGCGGCTGCGAGCCTCCCGTGCACACATGGTTACATTTCGCTGTGTGATGTAGGCTCAAACAAACAAATCCATATTTCATGAAGGTGGAGTACTCGTACTCCCAACCAGAAGGGAAACCCAGCATTATTATACAACAGTTACACGTGTGTTAAACGTGTAGCCTGAGTGTCACGAGGCTGTCGTCAGAAAGTCTTCTGGGTGGCACACCTGGGGGCAGTGACGGAGTGCAGAGGGCAGTAGATGTTCACCTCAGCAGGAAAACTGCTAGAGGGTAATCAGTATTGAACCAGAACCTCGTACACGTTTCGTAGCCACAGTTAAACCAGTTCCAGTCGGGGGCCAAAACTAGAGCGTTAGTCCGCCCCACGTTAGCATCAGAGGGTACGCGTGGACTCCTGCTTATGTGCTAATGTAATATTTAAATTCCAAATTTACATAGCTACTCACCAGGCTCAGTCCTCCATCCTGTCACTCCTATGTAGCTGCCACAGGGCTCCGCCGGTCACATTTTAGAGATGGTGATCTGCTACGCA
>JAUMHF010000024.1:17736400-17779295 GCA_032359275.1 Microctenopoma steveboyesi
TTCAATGCGGCGTGGCATGGAGGCAATCAGCCTGTGGCACTGCTGAGGTGTTATGGAGGCCCAGGATGCTTCGATAGAATTTTTTGAGAAGGACCTGTACACTCTCTGTGACTGTGTGTGTGTGAGCATGGATGCCAGGCTGTACATTAAGTGCTGACGCAGGCTTTACGCGCCCCCCATCCAGGTAATGGCCTGTAGCGATGCTGCAGCCCGGGACCTGCCAGAGGAGGATGACATTTACTGCCCCCCTTACTCGCTCATTAGCCTGCCGCGCAGTCTCTCTCTCTGCTCACTCCACAGAGGAGACGATGTGATGAGAATAGAGCTATTTCACACTGCCAACTTGTTATTCTGCTCATTCCATTTATGGCTTTCAACACGCAACCCTCAGACTGTTTTGGAAAATGGATTCTTGTTCTCGTGCCCTCTGTGCTGTTTTAGCACAAGTGCTCACTCGGTCTGTCTTTGAAGAAACGGTTGATGAAAGTGTTGAGTCTTTATATGGCTGTGATTCATTGTACTCTTGGGGAGATATCACCGCTGCATGCTCACCTATTGTGAGCTCATCCTCCAATCAGGCCTGATCTGAGACTGATTGGCCCTATTGTTTAGCGTACAGCCTCTCATTCCTTCCCAAATAGACCAACGTTCGTTTGTACACACACACACACACACACACACTTGTGCACGCCGCTATACACACTCACATCTTCATTATGTGCTTGATTGGAGCGTTGTTGTGTGATGTTGATGTGGGACAGACTGAATATAATTCTTCCTCCGCTCTCTAATACTCCTCTGTTCTTCATTAGGGACAAAGGAATCGAAGGATTGTGGCACAGAAGCGATAGCAGCGAAATTACTGAAAAATAGCAAAGATGTAATTAAAACATCAACGTCCAACCAATAAGTCAGTCCTCGTTCGCTCGGGTAGCTTCGCTGGGCTCCCTGTTGCTTTTAACTTGACGCGAGCAAGGTGAAATGTGTTTGTTTAGTAGGTGTGTGAGCACAGCACAAACAGACGGCGCGCACACACACACGCACACACATCAGTTACCAACATGCAGAGCATATTAGCCCAGTTACGCTGGTGGAATGCCCCAGGCCCAGGCACATCCCAAGGTCTTTGTTCTGCTTGTGTTTTCTTGTTGATAAGACCCGTAGGCAGTCACACAGATCAGATTCATTTACATGTTTGCACATTTCCAAAAACTACATAAAAAGCTTATTCAAAATGCTTCATTCGACGTCCACGGACAGTATCGTTTTATCGTCTTGTGTCTGCTTCATCAGCCGGTTTTCTTGTTGCTCTGCTGCTGGTCAGCTTCCCTTGACTGACTAAAAACAGCCCAAGGCCTGTTCTTAACGTCTGATCCCCCTTTGTCTTCCTCTCCTTAATTGACTGTGTGACTGAGTGTGTGTGTGTGTGTGTCCACCAACCATCATATCCTGTGTTTACAGCATTAATGTAGTGGGTTAGATGTTAGACTGTCTGTGACTCATAATGAGTCATTGTACTGCTTCTAGAAGAGTCGTTGGGGAGGCATGACTGCAGGCGAACTGCAGAGGACTCTGCGTGTCTGCACTCTGCACAGGTATCAGACTGCATTACAGGTTCCCACAAGGAGCGGATTAGACGGCACATATTCAGCTCCTCAAAGTAAACACGCCCCTTCAGACCGCGTCAACATCAGCCCAGTGTGCTCTGTTCAGACTTTGTTGAGACACTCAGGTCTCATGTGCTGACAGTTTATAAAATGTATTTCTGTTCTGTTATTTCTGTTGAGTTCCTTTGTCCTTGCTGTGTGGTTAAGAGAAGTGAATCATTATTGAGCTATCCTGCTCTTGGTATTTACTCTTAAGAAAGTCATGAGACGACACTAAAATCCTGCCCACTGACCGCCGGACTGAAGATGTCTCCGCTTCCCTTTTTACTTCTGGCATACGGCTATATTTAAACAGAGCTGCCTCTGGTGCCAAATGAGGTGCCCATTTGGCCAGCACCTCTCACGCGGCAACATTCTTTAGGAAACCCGCTAGAGAGGAAGTGTCCTCATCAAGCAAATATGCCAACTGTGACCAATCACAGAGCTGCCTCCAGAGCTCTCTTCTCCACAACAACTATATTTTCCTTTAACTAGTCTGGCACGCTTGACCACTCCTGGCCAGAGTGCTTTTTATGGCTGCACAAAACAAAAGTGACTGCACGCTGCCTCAGCTCATGGCCTCCTCGTCATTAAACCTAACTACTTATAACAGACAGAGCTTAAATAAACTGCTGCATTAGCTCTGTGTCTGTGTTCTCAGCCAACCGGTCTACTTGCTTAATCATAGCTCTGCTTTGACTTTCACTGTGTGTAAATGATTGTGAGCGTACTTGCTTGCTAGCACACGCCTCCCGGTGTTTGCAGATTGAAGAGGTCTCCTTCTGTCCTAGCCGGCCCCCTGTTTGGGGGCTCTTGTGTCGAACTGTACCAGGCTGCGTTAAGGCGTCTCAGCATGGGACTATCCAAGTATAGCTAACATGTATGAGGATGGATTTGTGTGGAGGCCCCTCTCCTCAGGCACACTCTGTCACAGATCATTCAGGCCTCTCTGAGACCTCGCAGCACAGCTCTCGTCTGTCAACAGGCGCTACCCTGCTGACACCCTTGGGAGCAAAGGCATGCATGTACATGAACCCACATACATGCAGATTTACGGTGCTAGATGCAAAATCTACTGCATAGAAAAGCAAAGGATATGTGTACTACATCAGCTGATATGACCGCAGGGATTGTGTCTGAAGTTTTTGTTTCACCACCAGCATTTTGAAATATGTTAGGAACATTAAAAATGGTGCCTTTCCTCCCACAGATGAAGAGCTAAGGGCCACAGTCTGTTAGAGGCAAATACCAAAGCAATTTAATTCATGGAAGACAGCTGTCCAGGGTTTTAGACCGATGCCAACAAATGACGGTTCCCACCTTTTTCCCATAGACGCTCAGTCTGCTGGGTTGTGAGAACATGCAAAATCCACACAGCACTCCTCACGGTTGAATCCAAAACCACTGCCAACTGCTTGTTGCCAACCACCATTGCAAACCAAAGGAAAAATACATTTTCCATTTCACGCTCTACACACGCACACAAACGCTCACACTGTGCACGAAACGACAAACTAGCTGATTAAACTCATCTTTATTTATATAGAGCCCAATCATAACAAACATCATTTCAGAGCACTTTACAAAGCAAGGTTTAGGCCCTTGCAAAAGTATAGGTGTGTATATCTAAACAAAATATTGCAGACAACCCAATAGGCCTGCGTGAGCAGCAGTAGGCGACAGTGGAGAGGAACGATTCCCTTTAAGTTCACTTCCATCAGTAAATTCTTATGTCTGTTACTGTATGTTTTCTGTTGTTTTACATGTTTAGTCCTGTTTAAGCCGCTCGCTGTATTGTTTGTCATCGTAGTGGGATGAGTGTAACGGGCTTTCCCAGACTGAGCAACCAAATGGAGATTCCAACAATACAGCGCATCGTACAGCTCTGATCATCTTAATGCACATGTAAACCAAAATAGGCTTTTAATGAAGTCATCATCTCTCCCACAGACAGCGGGATTAACGCAGAGACACGGAGTATAAACTCGTATATCTGGGCAACAATGCACTTCACTGTTTAACCATTAAAACGTACTTACAACATAATGATTCTAAACAAAGTAATGTTGGTGGTTTCCACGATGTCTTCTTTACTTGAGGCGATGTACTGCAGGGCTGGATGTGCAGCCTGAACACACAAATAATAATCAGATAGATGTAATATGTGACTCTCCTCTGACCATCCAACCATCCGCAGTATATAACCATTGCTTACACGTCGTCTCTGTGTCTGTGTGTGCGTTTGTTAGTCTGTGTGCTGGGTTGCAGGCCAAGGTGACGGTCATGGCTGCTAAGTCATCCGGGGAACTGCTGCAGGCAGCTGCACTGCTTGGGTCGGTCTCCTGCGCAGTAGGGGAGGGAAGGGAAGGATAGATAAGATCTGTGTCTCTGTCTGTCTGTCTGGCTGCAGGCGGCATGTCAGCTGGGCCTATTCCCCAGACCGCCACCCCGCCACCCCGCCACCCCATTTCACCCTCCCAGCCTCTCTCGCCAATCAGTGATGGACCAATGATTTGGAGGAGGAGGAGGCGCACGGCCAGTTAGTTCCGCCCCACAGCAGCCTGCTTTATTGGGCTTCATTGGGGATTATTGTTATTGAATTATGGAGGGCCTCCCTTTGGACCAATCTCTGGCAGGAAGTAGGGACGGCAGGCCTTCACACAACTGCTGATGTGTGACCTTTCTTTCCCTCCGCACCCCCCACACCCCACCACCATCCACCATCCACCATCCACCAATCCCGATCCAGCCTCACAGCTTCAGCGATGCCCGGTTAGCATACTTGTTGTTTGAATCCTAACGGTGCATGTGCACACACACTCAGAGACACACACACACACGCGCATTCAGTTGGCAATGGAATGCACCATTTATAGTCATCTGCCTTTTGGCTGACATTACTCAGGCATTAAGAGATGGGCTAAATAAATAAATGGAAAGTGTGAGGCAGACAGATGAGTTCTGTGAGGGGTTCATGTGGGGAGAGGGCTGGATGATAGGGAGGCCTTGTCTTTCCATACCGCTGTCTGTCTGTTCACCCCAGTCCGTCCACGTCGCTGCCCTCGGGACCCTGCATTCCTCACGCTCATCTCTAAGCCCCCGTGCCTCTGTCTGGCCTCCACACCACACCCCGCGGCCTCAAGCTACACACGTGTTCAGCGGAGGGGCACAGACCGAGAGACACCCAAGAGACTGAGAGCGTTTATGCATGTATGAACGTTTACGCAAACACACACACGCGCTCACTTGACATCTGCTCACCACCAGCTTTGTGCTTTTGTGAGGAATGGAGATTGTGATTCCCTATTGTGCTGCACCCAGAGGATTACAGTAGGCGATCCTGGCTTTGTTGATGTCTGGGATCTATGGACAGACTGTAGATCAGACACTGTCATTTATATAGAATCAGAGGATTGGTGGATGAAATGATGATGACCGGCAGCCAGTCTGAAGTCTTTGCAGTGGTTTTAGCCGATTACTGCGAGGTAATCTGGTTAAGGACACACTGTTGGCTAGATCTGAGAGATTAACTCCTCCAGGAAGCAGTTCATATTAGCAGTAAGATTTCCTCCTCACCCTCCAACACGCTTCATTCCCTTTTCACATGAGATGGCTTATGAAGGGATTTAGTAACCTTTGACCCCAGCCCCGCCCCCGCCTCCCTTGCTTTACACGTACATGAAACGTATGACATCTCGCACACAATCAATCCTGTGGATGCAACACGCCATGTAGCTGGAACCTTTGTTCTTTCTACTTCTACAAATCTGACATAAGTTCTTCACTGTTGAGCTCACGCGCGTGCTGCTTAAACTTTCAGCAGTTTCGACGTCACAGACTGTTTTCTTTGCCCTCTCAGGTGCAGTGGGATATCCTGTACCAAGCTGACACTCGCATACCACTGTTTTTTCTGGCCCGTGTATTAGACCACAACAGTGTGTAATGAGTACATTATTTCTCTGCCCATCAGCAGAGTTTACGGCCTCTCGCCCAGCGCGCTGGTTGGGACAGGGAATGGAGACCATAACTGGTATCCTCTTTGCTCGTTTTGAACGCACTATGACCCTTTCTGTTTAACGGGGAGGGTGGGTGCATGTATGTCTATGCGTGTCTCCAAGGGGGAATCCGCTGTCTGCCGCATCTCAGACGGAGAAAACACCTCCCTGCATCTGCCAGAAACCGTTAACCAACCAAACAGCCCACCTCCTCCTCCCTCCTCCTCGTTTTTCTCCTCATAGTTACTTCCCACATATGGACACAGTTATTTAGTCTCTTGTTGTAGGGGAACAAAGAGTGTGTAAGCGGGGGTGGGGTGGGGGGGGGTGTAGACACACTATATCAACTTGCTATGAATCCTTCCCACAAGGCCGTTCACTCAACCCGTGCACCCCCAACCCCTTTGCTTTTAAAGATGGAAAAACAAGTTTCTTAGGTTTTTGTTGACCCAAACATTTATGTGGTTTGTACAGTAAGAAGAACAAGGAGGGGAGACATGGGGAGAAAGTGGTAAAGAAAAGAGAGGACAAAAAAGCACAGATGTGGAATAACAGGAAGCCAGAGAGTTATGGGGGGATCTGGACCCAAGTACCCAAACATGAAGCCGTCTGGCCGGAGTCTGTGGTCAGCTCATGAAAAGAGAAAATGGAGAAAGCGGCTATTGTTTGATGTGGGTCTTTCAGTTTCCCTTCTTAGGCTAATTAAAGTCAAAAAGGGACGATGGACTCTTTGCATATGAGTAGTACATTTAATTCGAGGTATCAATTACATTCGGCTTTAAACTCTGCATTTGGAAGCAGAAATGCGTGAAAGAAGGTGAACATTTCCGCTTCGGAGAATGATCTCAGAGTCGTGACAAAGCAAGAGGGAGGGAAAATGACAGTATATTGTAACATGCTTCCTTTTTTGGATTTCACAGTATTCCTGTACGCTCCTTGGCAGAAGATTTTTAGTGTAACAAAACCCTGTACGGCCCCTGCTGCTAATGCTAGACATTACCTCACAAAAGTGGATTTCTACAGAGGAAATAGCTAATCCCTCAGGTAATATGGCCATGAATCAGTCAGGCCAGACGGATCATGCTCGCACCCTCTCTCCGCTACAGACACAGCAGAGATTGCCCTTCAGTGCTGTAGATGAACTGTATGTGTGGAGGAGAGGGAGAACTGTCACAGCCCTTTATACTTCCACTCTCACTGTAGCTCAGGGCTAGAGTATAGAACAGGGAGGGGATGCGTGAGTGTGGCAGCAGGAGAGAATAAGGGGTGGAGAGTTGTTAGTTTAAATTCCTTGCGGTTATATGCCTTTCCGGAAAAGAGAGAAAAACATTTGCACACACAGTTGTGTGAATTTCAGGGAACTCACACTGACATTCAAGTATTATGCAGACACATGCTTAAACGTGTGCACCCCGATACGCAGTAACAGAGAAGTTGGGGGGATTTTTGAGATCCTCAGAATATGCACCAATCAAACTCAGCATCAGATTGTGTTTCCTCCCTCAGGGTGTTATTGCACATCCACAATTTCTTCTCTGCACAGGCTACACACACACAAACTGACTGGCTGTTGACCGGCACTAATGCCCTAATGGCGCTGTCCTACATACTTGGTACGCTAGTGTCTGTTGGCAACCGCACTCACCCACCCTGAGCCGGAGGCGGATAGGGAGGAGAGGGGAGCAAGATGGGAGGAGAGGGGCTGTCTCTCAGGCTGCCACACACACCTCAGCACCCCCCCACCCCCATTAAAAACACTTTCTCCTCTCATTAACCAATGCATTCATAAAGCCGTGCAACACACAACAATGCTTGAGCGGACGCAGGAGCGGAACAGTTGGGTTCACCTGCTTTGTTCTTCTACGGCAGCGCTCCTTTGTGCAGAGAGTGCAGCAGAGAGCGGGGTGCGAACACATTGATTGTTGCGGGCAGAGTGCCCTCACCTGCAGAGGGGCCGGTGCATGGTCCTCCACAGGAGGCATGTTCCAGGCCTCTGGCCCCTCGCAGCGATTCAATGGCTCCTTTTCACAGCAGATGAAAGTAGGAACAGCACAGGTGTACATAATGAAATGATCCTGGTTTTATTCCTGCTGACCCGTTTCTTTCTCCCTGGGACTACTTGATAGAATTGCACCGTTCTTTTGCCATCAGCACTTATTATGATAAATCTGTCTGTCAGAGAGGGACGTGTTTCATCACATGAAGAGTACATCAAACATTGAATTTGTTGTGAAGCGCTGCCTGGTCGGTATGATCTGCAGCATAAGCAGGCAAAGTGCAACTGTTGGACTGCTATTTATCACTCCATCTCTGATGGAGTCTCTTTGCATATGGAGGAAGGAAGCGGATGCTTTGCAGCGTGATGGAGGTATGTATTGACCTAGCGAGGTGATGTGGATGGAATACTAATGGGGTTAATAGAATTAATGGTGCTGTCACCCTTGGTTGGAGAGGAGTGCCAAGCATCTTGTTGGCTGTTTGCTGCGCTTTGCTGCGCTTTGCTGGCTGTTTGCTGTAGCAATGCTCTGGCTCTGACTTAGACTAACTCTTATCTTCCACCTTTACCGCTCTGTTTCCTCTCTCCTTTTCTCTTCACTGCATCTTTCTGTTCTTTCCTTGTATTCCCATCAAATGTCTAAAAAGCTGCTTTAATATTGCACCGTTGTTGCAAATGGCCTTTGTTCGTTCACTTATTGATTTTATAAAGTGGCTGTGATCTATAACTCTTTATGTTCCTTGTGTCCTCGCAGGGCCTGATTTGTGTGTGTGTGTGTGTGTGTGTGTGCGCGTGTTCATGTGTGTTGCCTGTGTTTGTGTGTCTTTGTGATTCTGCAGCAGTCCGCAGGCGAGCAGTGTGTGTGTATTAATGGAAGGTTGACATTTAAAGCAGTGTATTTAGTGCCACAGAATTAGCATACTTTAACTGGCTGGACTATTCCTTCTGGGGCGAAGCAGGCACTAAATCCTGGACACATGATTGGTAGGCAATTTTTAAAAGCTTTAGTGAAGATTCATAGACTACATCGTGTGCTGGTATCGCACACAAACACGCGCGCTGCACTGTACACACATCTGCGCGCACATTAATTTCTTCCTCCTCTGTCTCTGTCCTCCTCGTTCAACTTTCTCTGACCCGTGTGGCGCTCGTCTATTCTGCATACGCAGCGTTTTCCTTCTTCTGCCTCTTCAGAGCATGTGTATGAGTTATGGAGGGGATCAGAGAGGCTGGGGGACTGTGTGTGTGTGTGTGTGTGTGTGTGTGTGTGTGTGTGTGTGTGTGTGTGTGTGTGTGTGTGTGTGTGTGTGTGTGTGGGATAAAGAGAGATACTTTGTCACCAGCACATGTCTGTGCTGATGCGTATCTCTGATCCCCTGTATCAGGATAGTATCACTATAGGAAGCTGTAGCTGTTTCGCCTCTAATATGCAAATAGTGGCTGCAGTGTGTGTGTGTGTGTGTGTGTGTGTGTGTTTGTGTGTGCGGCTGTGTAAACAAGCATGTGCCTGTCTGAACGTGTCTTTGTGTTGCTCACAGTAAATGTTATAAATGTGCATATAAAATGTGGAGTACCCAGGACCATAAGTCATTCTTCACAGTGTTTTCTAATTAGCAGACTAATGAATCGAGGCCTCGGTTCTTGCTCACACATAGACAGAAATGCCTGGAAGTCATTAGCGTTTTTTTCTGCTTGGACAGCATTACGCATGCTTGCTTGGACACACTTTACAGGGAGGAGACACGCGTGTCTTCTAGATATTTTAGACTGTTTTATTTTACGGCTCTGTTATTCATGTACGGTAAATCAGTTCAGGATTTGTTTGGCATGCGCATTGCACTAAAACTCATTTAATAATTAGCTACATGAATCTAATTGGTTGAATGATTAAGCCACGCAGATGTTCTTGCACAATATTATTAATAGGTGTGTCACTGCATTAGATATATTTAATGTGGTGCTTAAATAAATCTAATAAAGGGTAACTCATATGATTATTGCCTTTCCAACAATGTAAACAGTTGGTTTACATCAGTTGTTGCAATATAAAATTGATTTATACTTTATTATTTATTATTTTAAGTTCTCGTAAAGACGCAGCTGCATTTGAGGCGCCGTGCGTTTTAAGGTTCAGTATCAGTAGTTGTCCAGGGCTATTTCAGCCTGTAGCCAGGAGGTCCTGGGGTTCATGGACAGCTGTTCTACCAGCAGGTTCATGAGCGCATCATTTGTTTCATATTTTCATATAACTGGAAATGGGGAACATATTTTAATCGTTTAAATGATAATCTTAAGTTATGACTCTTTCTGGTGACTTGCCAGCCGGCCCTGCCACTGCCAAAATAAAGAATGGAGTAAAATAAAATAAAACTATCTTTAAATCAAGTCACAGAATAGGGTGGAACAACGTACACAACATCACACCAAAGAGAATAAATCGTCGCCGTGTAAGTGTTGTAACCTCACCAATAAGGTCATTAGGCTGCAGAGATAAATCATGTTTAACTAAGCCATGACCCCACATATATATCTTCACACATACCTCTACACAAGCAGACACTCACACTTTCAGTTGATCCCCTGCTGGTCCCATGCCCAAGGGGAGAGAGAGGTTACCATGGCAACTCTTGTCCAGCACAGGGGTCTTGGCCCGCTTTTCTTGCGAGCACGTGGAATGGGGTCACCCAATCCAATCACCCTTCCCCAACTCATCAGTTAACATCGCTATCTCTCTGCAGAGGACTGATAGGATCATCCGTGTCCCTCATAGTTCACCCCCCCCCCCTTACTTTGTTTCTGTTGGCCAGCTGAGGTTAAAGGGTCACCGTGGGAGTCCATCCCACAACTGGCTCTTTGTGGAAACATACAGGAGGAGGTGTAATTTTCTAAGGGCTGCTGGGAACTTGGTAGGTTAGAGGTAACTCGAGGGGAAAGGTTGGGACACCCGTCTCTATGGAGATACTTTTGGTATGGGGATTGGTTTGATGTCATGTCCTCTAGGCAGCTAAACCTTGGGACAAGCGCCCAGAGTTCTGTGGCTTTTTGGACAATGTCCTTTTCCTGAAGTACTTTCCAACATAAAATTATAGCATGGCATCAAAGAGCAGTCTGTGTTTCATCACCTTCCTGTGTTACAAGTCATTTGTGTTCTGTGTAGCCGTCTCTATTCTACCTCAGCATTTCTCTCGTCTCCGCATGTCCTCAGTTTCTCCCCAGGCCTCTTCGCACTCGTGTCTCCTAACACGCTCCGTGATCATCTCTAACAGAACCAGCATATGTCAAAGACGGCCCGCGTTACCGTTGCCTTGAAAACGATCTCGCCGGGCGTCAGAATCTTTTACTAACATTAGAAATCAATCACGCTCACTCATAGCTGGCAAATACGCCTCGCATTACAATATATCACCCACAGCTTGGACGCATGGGGAGGTTATTGAAGCTCGCACATTTCAGGTGTAAAAGGTGGGCTTGATTGAAGTGCTTTTATGCTCTCATTTGCTTCGTGGATCCCGCTGGCTATAATTTCCTGGTATCTCACTTCTACCTGCCAATCTTGTCCCACATTAAAATCGCACAACTCCGATGGGAGAAATTGAAATAATTTCTGCTAATTTGCCCCTCACCTGAACCCTTTCTGAGCTACGTTTTGATTCGCATATCTTTGTGATCTCCTTGGAAGTGTGCCGAGGGAGAAAACAGGAGCTGTGATACTTCCTCCTGGTTCAGACTGTTTGACATTCACGTAATAACTTTTGTCTAAAACGCTGAGGTTTTGTGTACTGAATGAAACGGTTATTTACTGACATAACACGAGTAGAGCTTTGCTTTCTTCTTCGACACATGCAGCGCAGCAGTAAGAGCTCTGCCTCTGAAACGTAATTTCCCCTGGAGACGAGGCTGTGTCATTACACGAAGCGGCATCGTGTTCTCATAGCATGGAAATAAATGTAACTCAGGCGTGAGCACGCGTTTCATCTCTGTGCTGCAGTATACTGTGAAAGTGCTGTTGGTGTACCCTGACTAGAACTACGTAGTTGTCAACACCTGAGCTGAAGTGTGAATGCTGCTGTGTGCTTGAGAATAGCCACCATCTATTATCTCCCTATTATCTTATGTTCATTCCGTCTCTCACTCAGGAACTTTGTGAAACTTTTCTTGTTTGTACAACTTGAAAACAGTGATGTGTAACTAGACGGAGGATGTGTGAATAAAATGGGTGGAGGATATTCCAGCCTACAGTACCGCACGTGATGTTAGCCTGATAGGAAAACGTTTGAATAGAATCTGACTCATACGGGTGAAGGCTATTTCTGAGGGCTTCTCTCTCTACCTCATCCCGTCCGTCTTGGCCCGAGTCCCTCCGGAGAGCGCTGGCTTCTGCGAAGTATTTTAATGTGCAGCTAAATATAGGCCTTGCATTGTGCTGCTGTGCTTCACATGTGTGTTGTTGAGAGTCGAGGCTTGATCTCATCCCACCACAGACCCCCTAATGCAATGCTGTGGTCTCTGGTTTCTGTGTGGACTTGGGGGCAAACATGGGGAAAGTGCTGATGTAATCACGTTTAAGGTTGGAGCTATGTGACGCAGAGCGATGGCATTATTACAGAGCTAAAATGGAATCCGATGAGTCTCGGACGGAGCAGTTAGAGAGACGCCCGCTGTAAGATTGGTTGTTAGGACTCGATGAGAATCAGTGTAATTGGACATTTTTCTTTTCAATATTCACTAACGATCAGTCACAGTAAAAATGAATGGCTATCATGTGTGGTTTGTCTGGCGAGGCCTCCTGCATTGTTGTCCAAACAGATGAGGCTAGAGGTTTTGATCGAGAGGGTTAACTACCTCGTAGATGGAGCGGAGAGGCAAATCAATAGGCTTTATGTTGCCTGGAAAAAAAATATGGAGCAATTGCCCATTTTATTGACCTGCTCGGGTCGTTTCAGCAGGCACGCTGTATGTGAGCAGGTCAGGCAGAGAAAGAGTGAGGAGCAGAGTGTCTTCACCTCCCTCCTGAACCTTCTAGCCCTGCGATTTCCACCTATGTGTTCTGCTCAACTCCTTTCCCTCTGCTCCTCTCCTCCATTCCAGGCCTCTCCGGGCCTCGGTCTGTCCAATGGGAAGTGACACATATAGGCAAGCAAGCTAACATACGCCTTAGAGGAGCTTATATTGTACAACAGGAGCGGGAACAAAAGAGACAACAGGCTGGGCTGGTGGGAGCCATCACACCCACATACACACGGCACATTTCTACACGCCGCCCGCTACTGACACCAGAATTCTTCAGCCTGACACTGGTGATGGATTAGATGCGTTATCGAGGCAGAGAGAGGCTCTGTGTTCTCTCCCAGTTTTTGGAGAAATAGAGAGAACGAGAGAGAGACACACACACACACACGGACACAGGCAGCTGAATAGCCTGTGCCCGTTTCTCCTGACGTAGAGAAATGCAGTGGCAGTCTGCTACATTTCAAGCCGCGTTTCCTGCACAGACATGCAAATAAATGGGAGAGAGTGAGCTTAGCCGATGCCCAGCGTTCTGTACGCTCCTCCACCAGCTATGCGCTCGGATATAGACTCATTTGCATGTGCCTCTAGTATCTGACGTCTGGTGTGTTGGTGGTGTATTCTGCCCTTAAGAGCAACTCACCCTGATGCCGCCTCAAGGGGACTGACGTCATCGTAGGCTGGGCATTACTTGCTCGCCTCCAGGCGGATAGACAGTGGATCTGTCAGTCCACCTCACACCACCGAGTCAGTCATCTCTCAGGCTGTCGTGTTGCATGATGTGCTCACACTCACATGCATGTGCACACAGACTGGTTCAGAAGCCATATGCACAGAGTCGCATGTAAATGCCTTGGATTTGAATCCTCAGCGTGCAGAGTTTGCATACTTTCCTGATGTTTCTATGGCTTCTGTGACTCTAAGCTAGTGGGAATGTTGTGGTTGTCTGCCTTTGTCCTTAACCACGGCGCTTTGCCGTAGATCTGGAGCAAAGTCTTCAACACTGTGAATGTTCAGTATTTAAGGGGTTAAAAGCAACGACAAGTTACAAGTTGAGTAAATGGCAGAAAATGACTTTGCCCTTAAAGTTGTGTTGCACCCGGCAGTCAGAAAAGCCTGTCAAATCACAGTTCCCTGCTGACAAGCTTCACTGGCTCTTAAAACGCTGCCATCATTCTGTCACCTGTCATCTGGCCCAAGGTAGTGACCAATCTCAGCATCACATTCAAGGCCATTAACCGACACAGAGATTGGTTCCATCATATGAATTGGATTTCATTGGATAAAGTTTAGCGTGGTTATCACCCCGCCCTGTATACTTTTCACTCGGCACGAACCCACTTGACTGCAAACCCCCCCCTTTTACCTCAGCCGAGCCCACTTAGTGGCATCTCTGAGCAGGGTCAGTGTGTTGAGACAGAGTTAGACACTGTGTGGTGGTGGTGGTGGTGTCCTTTTTGCAGAATCCAATCCAGTGCGTGGGATCAGGAGGATAAAGGCAATGCCTATCACTCTAACACTCAAGACTGTTGAACTGGATTAGCTGAGATGCAGGAGATAGCTGCTGGATATGTTACTCAGGGAGTTCAACTTTCACTCTCCACTCTGTCTGTGATAGAGCACAGCTGAGCCTCGGCCACAACAGCGCACAATCTCCCTAATATCGGCTCTGCCGCTCTGGTACAAGGAGTAGGTGGAAGACCTACAATTTGACCTTCTCTTGAGACGAGGTGTGGAGTGTGCCGTGCACCATGGTTTGTTGAAGGTTCCCCGTGTGTGGCCCCCAGTCTGCTCTGCCAGTGGAAATGTGGTGCTAAAATAACGTGCACCCTCAGATGGCTTCGTATTGGTGTTGGCAGCCACCTGTACAATACGTGCGTTCACCTCTCTCTCAAGGCGAAAGGTTAGAAAGTAGCCCTCTTTCCAAATCTGCAAAGAAAGCAGCTCTCAGGTAATAGTTAGCAGCTGTGGCCATTAGACGAGGAACATTCTTTTAAAATTGAGCGACTAACGTTGAGCAAACACTTGGAGCGAGGCTGTAAAACAGAGAGCGAACCACCGCTCGCTGCGTTTAACGAGTAAAATATCAGTTTAGAACTCTCAACATAAAGTTTTGACCTTTTCCTCTCCTTCCATCTCAGCGCAACAGCAGCCACAGCGCACGGCAAACACGCATTGGATGCACTTTCAGCCTGGGTTTATTCAGCATGTTTCACTCAACAAATTGTTGCACATAGCCTCACACAGTCGGAGATCCGGGCTCTGGCGTAGCGTTCAAAAACAGTGAGACCAAGGGAGAGAGAGAAGGAGAACGAGGGAGAAGGGCAATTTGAATTGGAGTTTGGTCAATCTTCAAACGTTTTTCCAGGGTGCTTACATGGTTTGATCAAAAGCACCCCGCTGGCACAGGCCCTTCTAGCCACAAGGGGAGGCCTCTGATGCCGCTGCCATCTCTCCCCTGCTGGCCAAACCCCCCACCTCCCACCAGCTTGCGCCTGACTCTGTGTTTGTGACATACAATTTGTGCATGCAAACAAAAGTCCCTCTTTTAAACGTGTTTGTTTTAGCCGGATGTGGCAGCTTGGGAATTTTACCCACTCTCAGTAGTGAAATATTAGATGTCTTCTCCGCAAATGCAACAAATGTTTGATTGATTGCATTTGGCCAACCGTCATAAATGTTTTTAGTGTACTGTCAGACTCCACTCTCATTATTACAAAGCATTTTAATACCAAGCAAGTATGCAGCAACAACGACTGCAAACCCGCCGTCATTATGAAACCATCTCATCACACACAAAGTAAACGAAGAAAAGAACTCAACCAGAGGTATATTTAGATTGTGTGAGAGGAATGATCATGTAAGTTTAATGCTGCGTGTCACATGCATGAATATGCAACTCATCTAATTGTGTCTTTTTTCTAAGTTTGAAAATGCGGCAAAGCAATAATAATATTTGGCTGTCGTTCTGAATTAAACATCAAATGGAAGGAGAGGATGAACCTGATCGTGAATACAGAAGAGTCGTTGTGTCAATATGCAACTTAAGCTGGAGCTAGAATGAGAATCAAAAATAAATCGCTCTACGTTTCTGTAACTACTGAGAATCGCACAGCGTAAAGCGGCTTATAGGGCGTTCTTCCTCCATTCTCTCATCAGCTCAAGCAGAATATGTCTCATTCACCTCATACATGCAACCAGAGCAAGTTAAACCACATGTAAGCAAAACATTCAACCTAATAAAATCACCATGCACATCGTCATGGGGAATCATGGCTTCCAGCCATTTAAAGCACGACGTCGAGTGAAAACAAAGGAACGGTGTGTCCACAGAAAACCACGACGTGGAACACACAAATGGACAAACGGTGTGGTCTCGCCCGCTTTATGTGCCGCACAGCAGTACTGCAGCCACGGAAATGTAGTTACTGCAAAGTGGTGAAAGTGGTTCGGATTTTGAGAACTAAATACGGCAAACCCTGCACGAAGGCGTCCTCCCACTCAGCGACGCCTGGGGACTTTTATTTCTGTCCTTACTTCTTACCAGGCGACGGTGCTGTTTGTATAAGGAGAAAACGCTCTCCCTCGTGAGTACATGCGAGACGTGTGAATCCAAACCTTTTTTTTGTCTTGCAAGACGATGCTGTTTTTTCTTTTCACAAGTATTAACTACACAGGGCATGGTGCCCCTGGGGTGCACGAAGAATGTTTTGCACCACTCTCATCCATCTTCGCCCCCGTTTCCCACCCTCTCCTCTCCCCCCTTCCTCACTTTACTTAGTTGCAGCTCCCCAGCCCTGGTGATAGAGAGTGGCTGGCTAATGGCTCTGCTGTTGAAATGCGGGACCACGCTAGGCCGGGCCGAAGCAGGGACCGCTCTCTGGGGTTGCCAGGGGTCATTTCAGTGGATGTGTCTTCCTAAAATAGTGGGCTGGTAATGTTGTCAGAGGAGCTTGAATTGAATGTATGAATCCACGGCCTGATAAATAATGTTGGGTCAAACGGGCCAGAGTAAGGACGGGTATACGTACCTGCGAGCGAACAAAAGGTCGAAGTAAAGTGATGTTGGTAACTGTTTGAAATGGTAGCGTGGGAGTGAGTGTGTAGAGAGATGAATCCAACAGGCATCGGTTACTCCATTTACATAGCCATGTTGTTTGCCCACCCAGAGGGGAGCCCACCCTCTGCAGAGTAACATGTGCACACGCACACACACAAAGCGTGTTACTGTGTGTGTGTGTGTCGGGTCAGTAATGTTGATTCCTTTCTCTCTGTTTGGACTGGGAGCTCGAGCTGTTGAGGAAAACGTATATACAAAAGAAGCACAGGCTGAGAAACAGAGACGGTCTTAGCGTGTGGTGAAACCTCATTTATCATTTATCTCTTTGTACACAGCCCTGCTCTCCTGATTAAATGTGTTGGCTTACAGGGACAGATCGCTGTTGGTTTTCATTAATGGGCCCAGTTTGTCGTACCCCTGCCTGGAGAGTAAAGGTTTTGTTCTGCACACGCTCTAAGGACGTAGTAGTTTGTGGGAAAGTGTGTGTTTCTGTGCAGAGGCCCCTGGACAGTGGTGAGAGGCGGCGTGATAGCGATCTGATTCAGATGAACTGCAGCCGTGTAGGGAGAAGGTCGGGTTATCTCGTGATCCCCAGTGGCAGCCTGATAGGACACATTTCACTGCGTGACAGGCTGCTCGCTCGCACGCAGGCGGACACGCGGACACGCGGACAACGCCCACACTGACACGGAGGTGAGCGAAACGCGCTGGCCTGGCCGTGCGCCGACATGCTTTATGGATGAGCATGTTTGCTGAGGTCTCCTTCCACACCGCTGTGTCAGTAACCAGACGAAGACTGGCACAGACCTCACATCCTGCCTTCCTCCTCCTACATATGGTTTCCACATATGTCCTCATCTCGATGTTTGGATTAACTCGCCAAGGTCAGGCGTAGGTCAGCTGTGGAAGACTCCACCACTTTGAGCTCTGCTCCTTAACTGTGCCGCCTGCTGTCGTGTTCTCGGCGAACACCTCGAGCTTTGAAGCCGAAGCTCGAGGGGCTTTGTGTGAACTAACATTGCAGTTCTCGTATTTTGCCATCCGGCAGTTTGATGCACATTCATACACATCCACAAAGGCCTGTGTGTGTGTGTGTGTGTGTGCCCACATGCCCTCCCACCCTCCGACTTCATCTTCCTTTGACAGACATATGACCTTGACTTCCCTCTGTAATGTTTCACAGAGACTCTTTCTGCTCTTTGGTGCTGTCACCATCTGAATGGATAGATGAATGTTTGTGTGCAGGGGGCAGGCGGGGGGATAGACAGATGATAGAGCCATCAGCTTGCTCGGATGGAGGAGGTTCTCCTGACATGTGACATCACAGAGGCATCTCGCACTCCCATGCCACAACTCGAGATTTACTGGCCTGGTTATAAATTTAGCCAACAGGAGCTGCTGAATCAAGGAGAAATGGGGCTGACTCCGGCCCATCTGGGTCACTGAGGGTTGCCTACCTCACAGAAGTCATTACTGCTGTTTGTGCAGTGAGGTGGTCTTAGCCTCAAATTCAGAGTTTTGGTTTGTCAGGAGAGAGAGGAGGAGGAAAACGGAGCTATGGCTTAGCGAAGGTATAATAATATCTGGAAATCACTTTTAGCAGCTTTCGTAACCTCATCCTACGAGGAACCACAGAGCTGGCACAGAGCTTATACCAAGGAATAGAAAAGTGCCCCACATTTCTGGCAATTAAAAATAAAATCATCTGTTTTGCTTTCAGTCTCTCACGAGTCAGGCAGGCTCCTCCACCGATCTGATGCTCCACGTGGCTTAATGATAGATTGTTTTGCAAACGCTGTTTGACCACTGTCTGTCATCCCTGTCAATCATTCTTTGTCTGTTTTCCTATCCCCGCTGTCACGCCGATATAAATAGCAGCCATTGACCTTTTTGTTTCTCTCTTTCCCTCAGATACGTGTGGACGGGCCTCCTCATGGTGGCGTCCAGTACGAGACGATGGCCGTCATCAAGGACGGCAGCCCCGTCCTCAGAGATATGGCCTTCTCCCTCGACCGGAACTACCTCTATGTCATGTCTGAGAGACAGGTAGGTGTTGGAAGGCAGACCTGCTGTTGCTAATTATACAAGTGCCTTCATCCTGGAGAGTGTGTGTGTGTGTGTGTGTGTGTGTGTGTGCGCGCCTCAGCAGGGCCCAGCGTGGCCCACCTCTCAACATCAGCAGCACCGCCACCCTCTGTTAGCTATAAATAACCTGGGTGGCACAGCGGGGGACGTTGTGACAGATTTTGATAATGAAGGAGAACAATGAGGGCAGGGAGAAAGAAAGAAGTAGAGAGGGAAAGACAAGTCGCGAAGGAAAGAGAGATGGAGATGAAGGGTATTGGCCGGCTGGATGACTGAGTCAGAGGACCAGGGTGAGAGTGATGAGGGAACAAGGGACAGCTGGCGGAGCGCATGACTTAGACACTCGGAGCCACGAGGGCAGGGTCATCCTTTCACACTTCTAATGAAGTGGCACAGCATTGCCGTGTAGGTGGGAAGCGGCCGATAGCCATCAGTGCATCTGACATACCGGGCTGGCAGGAGAGACGAGCGCAAACGAGGGTGGAAGGTGAAACGAGGACAGAGTACGGGTGAGGAGAGGAGAGGAGGAGAAACCGCGGCAGGATAGAAAGGAGATGAAAAGAGGAGGAGCAGCTGCAGGGGGAGCACGGCGGCACAACCTGAGAGAGAGAGGACGTGCGAGGCTGTCAGTGCGAGGTGATAGATTGCTGTCCTCTCTGCTTATCTCTTGTCCTTTTAACACACTCAACCACTGGCTGGCCCGAGCGCACAGGTGGGGCGCCGTGGTGGGCGGATGTGGTGCAAACGAGGTATTTAGATGATACGGTCGATTGCCGAGAGAGAAAAACAGTCCTACAGTCGCTCGTTTTTCCTGTGACTAACCACTCACTGGGCTGTGCATGATTTGTTTTCTCTGAAAAGCTGAAAAAAACTGCTCAGTTTTTCTCAGGAACTCGACCTGCTTTGATGCTAACAACACAACAACGTCTCATCTAATCCAGTCACCAGTAATGGCTCCGGTGCTTGAACTTACCATTGCTGCCTTCCTAAAAAGACATACCGCAGCAAGAACATTTTCATATCTCTCCTCTTCTCCCAAACATTTGATCATAGAATATGTATTTAATTGTGTTTCTATAATTATCACCGGGCTGAGACTCGTGCACTAACACTATAAACGCACATGTGTTCAGTGGCAGGGTGACGACAGCGTTGCGGGGCATGACATGAATCCTCAAATAAAGAAGAGTTTGCACTGAGTCTAAACTCTGTTTCCCAAATTTACTAAATCCTTTCTTTCCACTTATTCCACGGATGAAACAAGCTTTTGATGTCGAGCTCATAACTGGTAGTCATCTGAATGAGGAGTGATGCAGGCGAATATTATTAGTATTCGGCATGCCGGCTCCTCTGTCTTGCTCTCCAGGGGTTGGAGAAGATTGAAGCAGACAAATGCGCGCGCGCACACACACACACACACTGAAATACTCTCTACTACTGTGGGCATGTTGCCCTGCATGTTCAAGGATGCCACTTGATATTCACACCTGACAGTGGAGCTGGATTGCGATTCAACGCGGCCACACACTCATCGAGCCGTTTTTTTTTCTGTTGTCAAGTTCAACAGAAAGTAGGTTTTTGAAAGTGATTCTGGACAGTTAACCAATATGAAATTGATTCACGTTAACCTCTCTCTACTCATGGAGATGATGGTGGAACACATTCTCTGAAATGTACTAGAGTTTGTAGAGAAGACAGCAGCCTTCTTCCCACTAGCATTCAGTGGACGATATCTGTTTGACCTTTATGTCACTGTTAACCTAAATGTCACCTCGGGCGACACTTGAAGGCAGACAACCAGGACATCACGAGATCTATCTCGTCTTGTTCCCGTGTGTCTGCTTGATGCCGTCTGAGGCCAATTGCACGGTGATAGGAGACGGCGAGAACAAAGGCGGGATGATATCAAACAGAAGCCGGGCCAGATTTGGCTCCAGTTGCATTTCCTACTCTGAATAACAAAGAGGCCCTCTGTGCTTGGCACAGTGGGAAAGCGAGAATACAGAGCGTGCAGACGCTGAATGAGAGAAACAGCAGAGAGGGGAGATAGAAATTGTGAGAGCGGAATATGTGCTCGGCGAGGCCGTGCTCCAGTATCTGGGCTCGCACTCCCTCCAGTCCTCACACCTGTCTGTGTGTGTTGTGGCGCGGCGGAGAGTCGTGGGATGTGTGAGGCCTTTGTATACACAAACATGCAGACGGGCACCCACAGGGAACACACACTCGCACACACACTCGCGCACACACACGCGCACACACACTCACACACACACACACAGAGCACATGCTCCATCAGTTTCCATTTGCATAGGTACCGACATAATGCACCGGCTCTCGCACTCACATGTACACTAACACAAAGGTATAATTCCAAACACACGTGCACCTTATATCTGGCCTTTCCCACTCGGCTGCAAATCTACATTAAATACTGTCCACACACATGTATACGGTCTATACAGAGAGAGATATACGTCTGTAACACCTACTGCACATAGATTCTCCTCAGTCTGACATGTTCACTACCGACTCCAAGTTCTCTTTTAGTGCTCATTTGTTCCTTCCCCACACTCCCACACCAGACGCCATCATTAACTCACCGCCCAGAACATATTTCAGAGCTTTCTGTTTCGTATTCGATCCACGGTGCTTCCATGTTTAACCGTGCATTTGTTTTGTAGATGTAATGACAATAGCATCCAGCGTATTAATGATGTGCTGAGATTGGCCCAATGCGAGGCAGCGCAGTGGAACTGATGAAAAGACGGGGCTCAGTGACTTCCTCTTCTCCGGGAGCAGTGCGAGTGCCTTCCTGCAGGGTGCTGTATTAGTACTGACAGTCGCGAAATATACACCAGCAGGTATTCATTCTGAGATTTATCTTCAAAAGTCTGTTTATGTTCACTGTGGTGCCTTTCACTGAAAACAACAACGTCAAAAACAGGCTTACGGCATCATCTGAGGATTTTCACAGGACTCGCGCTACAGCTTTGTGACTTCCTATGATCAGGCAGATCCGTCGTACGGATTTCTGCTGGATCACATGCTTGAGTCATGGTTCCTGAGTATTTGTGTGTGACTGTTTCTATATATAGAACAATAATCCAGTGATTTCTGGTACTTGGCTGGGTAGCGTTGCCGGTGGCAAACGCAGTGATGGAGAGAAAAAGGTCAGAGCTGTTGCGGGAGATTCAGCTGAGCTGCCTTCTAGACACGTCCTCGGCTTCTCCCTTCTCCTCTTCTCCCTCTGTCTGCATCATCTGAAATGCCTCGTGAAACATCTTGCATTCCTGAAACACCTCGGTGCATTTAATATTGCATCAAAAGCTGTGGGATTCAAAGCGAATACGTTTTCCGCTGCACTAACAAAGCACACATGGGCGTGTGCTACATACCATTCTACATTGTGAAGCACTGGGATCCTCAACCTTTATATATACTTCAGCTATACTTTCCTGAGCCTACAGTAAAGCCATCACAAGCAGAAGCAGAGGCTCTGATCATACAGGTTAAAAAAAAGGTATTCATGTTTAACAGGCAGCTGGAGCTGAGCGAAACCACTGGTTCTGTTGCCAGCATATGTGAATTCGAGTGTTTGGCCCGGCCTCTTCCTCACTGACTGGAGTCTGTGCCTCTCCCTCCGTCTCTTCTCCGTGCTTTTTGTCTAACAAACGGCCTCACCTTGCTCCTGCAGCCAGTTCTGCAGCTGTGCGTACTGTCGAGCATTTCTTTTGGACTTAAGGTCAGTGGTAGGGCGCGCGAGCTCAGCCGCCACGGTGGCCCACGCGTGGCCTTCTACGGCATTGGCTCCCTTTTTTGTCAGTTTATCAACACAATGCAGCGCGCTGCATAAATGGCGACGACTGCCACTGCCGCGAGCACGCTCTTCTGGCGCTGGGATTATCAACATTTCATTCTCCTTGTGGTGTATTGTGCTGTTATGGCCGCTGGCAACCAGCAGTAGGCCCAGCACTCATCACACACGACTGAGAATCAGTGGCTGCATTATGTCGCTGTGCTTTGGTCACCGGCCAGTCTGCAGAGCCCGGGCTGTAATGTATTATTCATGGAGAACAATCAAGATTTAACATCTGAAAGGGTTTTGAAGTGATACCTGTGGTGTGGCATTAATTCTGCCTGAAACGGTTTTTGAAAACACCTTAATACGGGAAAAAACGAAAAGATCTGAAAAGCAAAATAAAAGCGGTTACAGTTTTATCGTGTCGTAAATAAATCCCAAGGAAAGAGGCAGGTTATGGAGCTCAGCGCATAATAGACTTTAACAGACATTGTATTCTCACTGAAATAGTGTCCTTCTAATTGCCAGCTCTTCATAAGGATAAGTGTGAAATTCCTGCTAGCATGACCAACTGAGTGATACTGAGCTGGCTTGTAAAACAGACTCGTCTTTCACGCGCAGACACACAGTCCTCCCCCTATAGAAGCGTTCAGCCATGTGCTGCTGTCACTCTCCACTACACTCCTGGCTCTTTAGCAAACATTAAATCCTTTCAGCCTCCCTTCCTCCCTTAGCCATCTCCATGTATGGAACGGCAACATTACAACTCGCAGATTATCAGAAAAGAAAAGAAGACCCCTTCTTTTTTCAAGTCCTGCAATTTCTTCCAGGTGCTCAGCTGTGAAATTTGAAATCCATGCATGGATTCTTTCTTCTTATTCAAAACCTTTTTTTTTTTGTATGAAGCCTTTTCTCAAACCTGTTCTCCCTACAGGCTCTCCCACCCTCCTCCCCCAAGAGTTTCCAGGTTCCTCTAGCTCCTTCCCTTTGTTTGGCCAGTGTGGTTAGATTGGGAGGAAATGGGTTCAGTGGTTATCAAGACAGCAGGAAATAGGATTCATTCACACCTCATCCAGGCTTAGATTAGCTGACATGCTACTGGCTCATCTTTATGCAGGACCTTGGTGTGTGTGACACGCTGATTTCCTGCGTTAATGGCCATGATGGCTCATAGCCAGGCCTTCCACTGTGCACTGCAGTCCGTGCAGACTAGCAGCAGAGTCGGTTGAGAGCTTTTTGTTCCCTGAGTTTACCCCTCACATTCTCCACAACAAGCAGATTGGACTGGCTAATCTCTAGGACACTCATTCAGAGCTTTCAGCGTGTGTGCATGCGTTTGTGTGATTTCCTAGAGTTTTCTTTTCTTCATCCAGAAAGTCCAACTCTCGTTGTAACCATCTCCCCCAGAGCCTACCAGAAGGTGCTTGTTTCCTCGGGTCACAGAAGAGGAACAACAGCCTGGTGGGGAGGGAGAGGCCTGGCAAACGTTCAGACCCAAAGAATGGACTCAACAGACAAAATGGCTCAGAGTCCCAGGCGAGCCCGTTTGCAGTGATTACCACCTCGCTGTCCCTTGATCTTGTGCTGGCCTCAGGCTAGTCAGGGCAGTGGTTCACTTGCAGCTGCCAGAGAGTGAGTAAGTCCAGGGGGTTTGACCGTTGACCCATACCTCTGCGTCTTTCACCAATCTGTCCACTAGTGACAGTCGGACAAAGAATCAAAAAACAGCAGATAATCAAGAGACACGCTTTCTGCGTAAAAGAGCAATCAGTAGAATGTGTTGAATTCACTCTGCTTCCCTTTTTTTTCTTCCAACAATCCTATTTTTCACCGAACAGAGGTTGAAAAACCCGGAACGCTGAATATATTTCTCTTATACTTCTGAATGTGAAATGCCTTTGTGCATCCCACAGGGTGCAAGAGATATATTTCTCTCATAAGTAACTGAATGTTCCCTAATTCCCCCACTGGATCCGTGGTCGGATTTTCTGCCACATGAATGTGAGTTAAGAAAGTTGTGTTGTACCTAACTCCCCTTCAACTGGGGTGAAATGAGGTTTGATTTATGCGGTGGGATTAACAATAAAGGGGGTTCTGAATATGCCGAGCAGTCCATAAATGGGAGAGAAATGACCTGAACAGGGGTGTTCTGTGTTCTGGCTCCTGACGCCGTGTGCCGACATATCGGTGGGATCATGACAGGGCAACAGCAGCGCCTATCTGTTTTTCAACAGACCACACCTGCAGACAAACATCTCTGGGACCGCCTGGTATCAGTCAGACAGCAGGCGCTGGCCGTGATGGATCAGGCATCATGTTTTATCTGGGCTATGAGCGTGACAGTGGGGTCAGTCCGGCACCCGTAGGGGTGAGGGCCGGCAAATCCATCGCATGGCCGCTTCCCACACGGGTGCTCTGCGGTTGAGAAGGAAGACCTGGAACCTAAATTCTTCACTGCTTGTCTGACAGCTTCACTCGGTATTGACACCTGGACAAATTAGGATTAATCCCCCTGTCAATATGCTCGTCCAGTGTTTATTGATGATGCCATTTAGCTTTTTTATGCTGAAGAAACCACTTTCTTGCTTGTCCCACTTGTCAACCTCCTTAATCTAGAAGAGTGGCTTGCATGTACACGTCTCCATGCTTCTTAGTTTATGTGTGGGTCTGACATAGACTCCTGGTGTAAGTGTGTGTTTTCATTGCCCTCATATTGAAATCATTTCTAGTCTTAAAGCTCTTTTTTTCTTTGTGTTTGACTCTCGGTCTGACTTTGGTTTATTTCTGTCTTCAGTGCTTTCTCAGTAAACTAATCTATTTAAATCACATTAATGGTTTGTTTCTCAGTGGTGTGTTGAATGGAAAGTTTCTTTCAGCTGTTAACCGTATTATCTTTCTCTCTGCGGTAGTTAACATTCATGTCGGTGTTGTATGTGCTCCGTTTCCTGCCTGTGTTGGAAGGTTTACATGCACACACGCTGACATACATGCTTCTTTATCGGTTTGTGTGTCAGCATCGTGAGGTCAGGGGTTGTGGGAAGTTCAAGGGTTGACTGGGTCTGTTCATCACACGGACGGGGGTCGCCCCAAAAGGTCATTTAGAGACGCCCCCTCATTGAATCATGTTTTTATAGCATCCATCTGCTTGACCGCTGCTAGTCACTTATTTCTCTCTGGCGATGACCGATGCGAGCGTCCGTCCTCCTTTCGGCTGTGTCCTAGCGTCTGAATGTCGAGCTCTGTTTGCTCCCTCTGCGCTGGCCCACCTAACAAAAGTGCCTCATTTGCATGAGTCCCTGAGCAGGCATTGTTAATTGACTAAAGCCAGGATTAGTGTTAATCAGGTTTTGTGTCCTGGAACCATTGGCCAAGCAGAACCTCATTATTTGATAGCAGCACACGTCCTGTCAGCCTCCATCAAGCTGTTAATTAATAGAAGCCCGTGCACCCGGGTCCCAGCCTGAACCCTCTCCTACCTCCCATTTCTACATCCGCCCATCTCCCCTTCGGCCTCTCCCACCCACTTTCACATGCACGATCTCCATTATATGAGCAAAGGTCAGGCTATAGCAATACAGCGTGCAGCCTGTGAATGCAGTGACTAGGCCGGCAGACTGCGTCAGTACACAGGTGCTGTGTAGCCTGACATCCGCCTCAGGTGGAATGGTGTCCAAAGAGTGTCAGGTTCAGTATGAATGGGTTCTAAGACCCACATGAGAGACCCTATGGCGCGTTTGTTTATGTCTGGCTCCACGATCGTGTGTGTGCCTGCACATCCCTCAGTACCAGCTTGAACCTTACGGCTGTTTCCAACCGTGGACCTCCTGCAGGAGTCTTTTTCTCTGACATAATATGAGATAATGAGGAAAAGGATATCTGATCCTTAGACTCTCTGACACCTCTGTCTCTGTCTGTCTGCACTCTCCAAGAGTCTATCATTAGCCAGCTCGCTGGTGCTTCCACAAATGAAGCCCCAGGATAGAAAAATCTAAATTTCACTCGCCGTCTGCACTTTTTCTACACTGTTGAACCACTGGGAGGTTTTGGAAATCCTCTGGGGTTTTAGCAATGTTTGTTCTTATTACTGATGCCTCAAATCTCTTGATATATAGACCTGTATAAATTCAGTACTGTGAAGTCTTTACATTAAAGATTCTAACATTTCCCACAACAGCCATGTGCAAATGTTTACCGTCTTGCCAAGTTTGACCCGATGCCACAGCTTGGAAGCTGCGCAGAGCTGACTTTTTGTTGTACGTATACTTATATATGGATGAGTTTCATAGTCTCTGTTTAAATCTTTGCACATCACTGTTGTGTTGTTACTTATGTGGTTAAGCTGCCTCTCCACTCCCAACACGATTGTGTTTACATGTGGTTCTCAGAATAAGCTCTCTCTTCCTTTCCTGCCTCCACACGAGCACGCATCCCGTATACAGTACATGTTTTTGCACGGGTAGGTGTGTAATTTGTTCACATTTGTGCACGTCTGCCTGCACACTTTGTCACTTTGTGAATGTGAGCCAAAGGAACAGTCCAGGAGCCATCCTGCCAGAATAATCAGCTGTGTAATTAAGAGCTGCGAGTATGTCAACTGCCTTCATATACCCCCCTTTTCTCTCTTTCTGTCTCTTTCAGTCTCACTGTCTGTCAGCCTCTATAATGGCACAGCATTTGTCTGTTTCCTCCCTGCGCCTATGCAGAACGCTCATGACATTTATTGTGAAACTAATGGCAGTGCTTCACTCCTCCTAATTGTAGGCTTTAATTGCAATAATTATTTACAAGCCTAATTAGAGCCTAGAGAGTGTCAGGGAGAAACACGAGTGCCAGTCGAAGGAATCGCGACAGGCTTTGTCAGGAGCCAGGCGAAGAGTAAAGTGAATAGAGTGGCAGTGTTTGGTCTATAATTGGGAAAGGCCATGTCTGCAAGTCTCCCTGCCTCTCTTACTCTCCATTTCCTTCTCTCTTTTTCCCTCCTTAACAGAGATAGGGTTGCAATCACCAAGTGAAGTGTGGTGTAGTAGGCTTTAAAGCAGAGCCCACACATCAGTGCAGAGCAGCAGACTTTATCCCCAGCACCGCAGTAAAGGTATTTATTTAGAAATCTCAGGCTGACTCGTGATCTTTCCTGTATGAGAGGGTCTGACAGCTCACTACACCACTACACCACCAGCTGCCTTCTAATGGGGCGAATAAGTGTGTGTGTGTGTGTGTGTGTGTGCGCGCGCCCACACTGTACATGAATTTGTCACTGAGAACATTTGTTGCTGCCTGTGTTCTACCAGGGTCTTGGTTCATTTGCTGCAGTTTGGCAGACCCTCAGGAGGACTCTTGTTGTCCCGTGTGTGTGTGTGTGTGTGTGTGTGTGTGTGTGTTTTTCACAGTGCGATGCGGCCATGCTGCCAGGTCTGCAATATGCTCTTTGTCTGTCCTTCACACGGCCCGTCTTAGTAAACAGGCCAGACCAGGAGAGATGTTGGTTTTGATGGGCCACTCACGACAGCTGAGCCTTTTCTTCGTCCCACTGGAAGTACATGAGTCTCTCTCCCTCTCTCTCCATTTGCTCGGGTTGTGCGACACATTCCCCGGTTTTCTTCATCTCCTTCCCTCGTTCTCTTCTCCTCGTCCCCTTTCTTCTCTCCTGTCAGCGTAGCGTCCGATGGGAGGACTCAATCCCACAATGCCATTCTCCTCTCCCCTGCGGCTCACTTTGACAAAGCTGTCAGCCTGAGCCCTAGTGATGGATGTAGTGTTGTACAATGAGTGTGTGGGTGAGAGTGTGTGTGATTCTGCTTCAGCGCATGTGTGTGTTGCAGCAATAATATTTTACAGTGTTAAAATAAGTCAAATTCTATTTCAGAGTCTAGCTGGGCAGAAGAATTATCCATAATCTGTAAACCATACAACAGATGCCATTTACAGATGTGTGTGCCCCAGATTCTGTGTTTATCCTTGCGATTTGTTTTCCCAGTCACTGTTGAGAGAACTTGTGGGATTGGTTCTGGGTTTTTGGTAAATGATACCACGCAAGACAAATTTACATGACAAACATTAGAGGAAACGCTCGCTGCCGCTCTTAAAGTCGATAGACAAAGCTCTCATCAGATGGAAACACTTTTCTGCATCTGCTTGTCCATGCGCAGACACACATACGACTAAAGGAGGAAGATGAATGTGCAGGCGTGGATAACATATCTCCTAATGCAATATTTGAGGAAAAATATTAGAAAGAGCACAGGCTAGATAGGGGCAGTGATTTAAACAGTGTGTCTGCTGACAGCCTGTTGAAATATTACCCTATTGCCGCCTTGTAAATCGGATATTTGGAGCCAGCAGGATCACATGGTGGTAATAGATAGGGCCACGGAGTGACGGTGAGGGATCTGTGGAGTAAAACCTCCACGACAGACTCGTGGTGGACTAATACTGTTACCTGAATATGTAGAACCCAGAAACACCGTCTACCTCAGAGGCAAAAGCCTTATTTATTTCACACTTTTTCAAAAGCAACTGGGGAGCAGTTAATTTGGCTGCACAGAAGCAGCTGTCGGAGAGTCGTGGGATGAGAGGGAGAAGGAGGCAGAGGGTGGAGGCAGAGAAGAGACGAAGAGAGTGAGACACAAAGGCAGTTTGGGCTCATTATGTTGATTTTTCCTCTACTGCCAAACAAAGACACCCAGGCACTTTTAGACACACCACTGGAGATCAGTCACAGCTTTCTTTCTCCGTCTCACCCCACCGAGTTTCGCTATAGGCAAATCTAATATTTTCTCTCCACTGCAGGAGCACATTTGCCCACAGCCTTTATCTCTGTATACAATATTTCTTATGGAATCAAATTGGATTAAATAATAGACACCGTTATAGGGTCTGAGGAGGTCTTTCAGCCTCAGTAATCCCCGTAGACTCTCATTAATGTACCAAGGTTGGCATCCCAAGACAAAGAGAGAAAGATATTTATATGTAACATCTACAGACACCACAGCACACGCGTGTGTATTCATTCATGCATTTATGCACGTAAGCCGCACACACAAACACCCCCCTACACATGTATGGGATTAGATGATGTGTCCCTCACCACCTGAGCCTAGTTACCAGTGCCCCTCCTTCCTATCTGTCCCGCTTTCTCATGTACACACACACACACTGGCACAAGCAACAGTCCTGAGAGTAGTGGGGTGTTACTGAACCCTTCATTTGTATGTACATCATGTACACTGGGAGAGACGCTCAGACAAAGAGAACAAACATGCTCACACGCATGCACAAACACACACATGCAGGAACATGCAAGTCTTACACACTCGTGCACTGTGGAGTCCCTGTGTGGATCAGAATTCATTTCTGTCTGCCTTCCTCTCCAAATCAATAGCCCTGTTGGTCGACAGACAGCCGTAAGTGTGCCAGGGAGGCTCCCCAGCCTTCACACCCTCCTCACACACACACACACACACACACACACACACACACACACAGATGCCTGTTGATGTGTGATGGCCTCTGCTGCTTCCTTATTAACTCCTCACATGCTGACTGAAGCATACACCTCATTACTGGCTGCATTGACAGTCTGGGATCCCACTGAGAGACACACAGACATGCTGGTCTAAAACAGACAGGGCCATAGACACATAGACAAAGAGGTACAGTGAAGCGACAGACAGCGAGAACGTCACATAGACAAGTGGTCCAGACAGGTGTGTAAAAAAAAAAAAAAAAGACAGATTCTTTTCTGACAGATAGACTGACGGAAAAGAAAATCCGTCAGAAAAAGCGCATTTCATTGCACACGGGAGGGTGAATACTGCAAATAAATATGAGGGAGACGGGTATGTAACTAGGGTTAGTGACGATGACTGGCACATATGAATGGAGGAGAAGGCATGAAGTGAAGCAGTGCAACAGTAACAGGGTGTTAATGCAGGCTGTAACTTTCACTCATAGAAATAAACGTTCTTATTCATTTCCCTTTTAGCAGAAGTGACTTCCAGCCCACGGCAATCATATGATGAGTCATATTAGGCTTTGTGTCCGCTGTTCAGACACCCTGTAACTTTAGCACTATTGCCCAGTTTCACATGCCCGTCTGATGGGGGAGGAGTGGGGATGGGTCGCCAGGTACGAACACACTGCCTGACTTCATTAGACAAATAAGACCCCCAGTTCACAACGCACTGCACGACTCTTCGGGTAAAACGCTAGGACACAACAATATGAAAGAATCGAGTAGAAATCTGGTTTCTGATTGGTTAAAAAGCAGAGGCTCGTTCAGAAACTTTAGTTTTCTTCCAGGCTCCGACAGCATGTAAATGTTTTTTCTATGAAAACAGTTCCAGAAACTGTTGAAATAAGTTTCAATTAAATTATAGCATATGAAGCAAATTTCCACTTTTTATAGCTGCCTTTGCACATGATTACACAAGCACTGACACATGCACAAACTCTCTCAGGCACTTTCACAGCCCCCATGTTTCCATCTCTTAAATGCCAGTGTGGGCCTCTACACCAGTCGCCAGTGAGCAAGCAGCGTAGAGAGGGCTGTGAGTTCACAGTGGTCAGGCAGCATGAATGTAATTTCCTCCTTTTAGCCTCCTGACTGAATTACTGAGTAAAGAGGCCACCTCGACCAGCAGCGCAAAAGAGTGCGCTCCGCAGAGGGGGGTGGTGGGTTACAGAGATGGGGAGATAAGTGGAAAATAAAGACGAGACGAGGGCTGGACAAGGAGCCGATGAGTTTCAGATCACATCTTTACCCCTTGCACATTGGGATCTGGGATGCAGTAAAGGCCCCGGCGTTATCAATAGCTGCGCTGTTAAGTCGAGCATGCAGTGAGTAAAAATAGTGTTTTGTCAAGGTTATTGGTCGGCATAGCATCGCATTAAGGTTGGTTATTAGGAGGGGAACATTCAGTGATGGACGGAGCGAGAGAAAGACGGGGAGGAGTAGCTGAAAATCAGATGTCTGGACACGCTTTTGTTTGGATGAACATCATGTTATCGAACAGCATTTGGAGCATTTTACACCGAGGGCTTCGGTGGTCTGCAGTATCTGCAGCCAGAGCGGACACACACGCGCCATCAAAACACAACCCGTGTGCCCACTTTTCGCTCTAACCTCTTCCCCTCCTCTCCTCGCCCAAAAAAGAGGACTGGAGCCATAAATAATTGATACACTCCTTGCAGTATTGACTAGTTGGATTTTTCATCCTTCTCGCGGGTCGATTCCCTCACTCCATTATTTCTGTGCTCGCACTCCCTTCACTGCCTCACATCCCCCTGTGACTCCTCCCTCTGGCCCTTTAGGCTGTAATACCTCAACACACACACACACAGTCACAAACACACTGAACAGCGATTAGGAGACAGTCCTCTCGCCCTCCTCCACCTTCCCCACTTACTTTTTAATCCACACAGTTGGCCATCAGGCTGGGGGACACACGCTAAAACTCAAGATCATATGTGTTTGCGTGTTCTTTATAGTGTGTGTGCCCACATGCACTGAGTGTTTATAAAATATTTAAAAGGCTTCTGGGAGATGCATATTAGTATTTTCTACAATAAAAGTAAAAACTGTTGCACTAAGTAAGCAGCGGAGCACTCGTGAAAACACATCTGTCCGTTTGATGGTGGTGTGAGGCGGAGGACAAACCCAACATTCATCCTCCTTCATCCTAAAGCCATCACATGGTGACAAACGTACGATTCCCTCCCATATAGAAGCTCACAGGAAAAGAAACCAAAGAATTCCACCACGGACTCCACATCAATGGCTGTTCATCACACGAGATGTCAGGAGGAAAACGTCCAACTGTATTATTATCGCTTTAAATGCGTAATTATTGTTCCTGGGTCAGCGGCAGACGCACAATGGTCGCTTCAGCTTCAGAGTTCAAACTGCGGTCACACGGCATACGCCTGACCTGCTCCTCCCTCCGTTTCTGCTTGGCAGTTTGTCTCCTGCCAGTCTGTTACTTCTGATGAGCTGCCAGGGACCAGGACGGAGGAGATGCGGAGAGGGAGGGGGGGGGTAGCTCGACAGTGGAGTGGAGGTGGGCGTGTCAGTTGGCTGCTGATGCTCTTTGGAAACAGCTGATCTGTCTGATCAAGCCGTGACGACGAGTCAGTTGCTCTGGTAAAGAGCGTAAAGAAAGCTAAAAAAGCCGTTTCGGAGATTGTGCTGCTAGGCCAGTCTTGTGCTGCTATCTAAATAGATTTGCTATCCAAATCTAGCATGTCAGGCCAAATCCAATAAAGAAAATGAATGTGTGTGTGTGTGGGGGGAGTATTTTGTCTGTGAATGGGCTGAATAGACGGAGGGAAACTAGAGAGAGAGAAGATGTGCAGGGAGAGCTGACTGTGACAATAAAGGTTAAAAGCTCCCATTTTCACAACAAATCATCTTTGGAGTTTGTAGATGAGGGAAGCTGCATCGCTTCGTCTTGTTTCCTCCCAGTTTTAGTCTCTTAGAATCAATGAGTAATATCTACTGTGAATGCTTTCTGCTCTACTTTATTCTAACAAGCATCCAGTACAACAGGGACTGACCTTCAGGAAAAACACACAACGGGACGACGTCTCCCATTGAATTCTTCTCGCTAGCTTCCCTTTATTCACATCCCACTGTATCCTGCATTAGTTCTTTGGAAATATTATCCAGTAAAGGAAAATCAATATCGTGTATTTGTACATCTCTCGGTGAGCCCTCTGACATCTGCAGCGGGAACAACAACAAAACAAACAAGCGGTTTAAAAGCAGCTTCTTTCTTCTGCAGAAGCCGAACATCTCCAGGGGATCGAGCTTGTAGTTTTTTTATGTACATGATGAAAAAGACTTTTTGAGTGCGTCTGGTCGGTAATTAATTACTTTCACACGCCTGCTCCTGGAATGTGAGTTTAAGCCGTCATCAAAGCTCCCAGCTGTAGTGGTGTCTTTGTGCAGTCAACTCAAGGCCTCCGAAGGATTAGCACCCATGCAGCCCCAACACCCAAAGCACATGGCCCCGATCTGTCCGGAATCAAGCTAGGTGTGAATGGTGCAAGTCTCAAGGCTCGGTTAACCTCGGAGTAGCCGCAGCTCTCCAACAGAACCCCTCAGGCTCAGCGTGGGTATCGATGATTTGGTTGAACTGCAGCCTGATCCTGGTCTCGACCCACAGAAACACCTACAAGAGCAATTTACTCTTAATTTACTCCATATTTCAGCCTTAAAAACCTTTGTTTTCAGCACAGTCTGTTTTCCTGCAGTGTTTTTGTCTCTGTGAGGGAATGTCATGTCATGTGGGTGGATGTCAATAAGCTGGATGAGACGTCTCTGACACAACACTACAGAGCAGATTTGTTCGGATCTTCAAGAGCACAGTGGAAGGATTCTGTCAGCGGAGAAAAAGTTGACCAGAAGGAGGAGGAGAGACAACGGACATGCTGCCGCTGTCCTTAGGAAGACCCTCGGTGGGATTACAAGAGCAGATTAAAGAGAGGTGGAACATGGGGGAGGCTTAACCGCGCCTGTGTAGTTAGTCCAGACGAGGACACGCTGGTTGCAGGGTCGATGCGGGACTGTGAGACTCGGGGGGGCTGTAGATTTCATTGGCTTTCATTCATTCAATTGCAGGAATTTGCTCTGCCTGTGTGCCTTTGTCATTAGGCCTCCTCACACACACGCGCGCGCACACACACACACACACACACACACACACACACGCAGACATTCCTCCTATGGTCCTCTCTCTCTCTCTGCTGGAATGGGTTTTGTGTTCATGATCGATGTGGCTCATTCCAGTGACGTGGTAGCCTGGCTAACTCTCATTAAAAATAGATGGGGTGTAGAGGAGCCGTCGGCGTGTGTGTGTGTGTGTCTACAAATGTTTAAAAGGAGGTGTAGGTGGCAGGAAGTCCCAGAGGTGCCGGCTGTTTACCAGAGGTTGTGATGGTTGGGGGGGGGTTGGTGGTGGTGGCGGTTGGATTGTTGGATGTTGGAGTGTTCCCGAGGTCAGAGCCAGGCCTGTTGCCTTGGCAACAGTTTGCAAAATCGCTTCCTCTGCATTAGTGGTGACTGTGGGATTTTTCTTTTTCTGCTCCTGTCTCTCTCTCGCGCGCGGCGAGGCACATCTGGCACCACAGAGAGTAGAGTCTCATCAGAACACAGAGCGATGTCTTCTCTTCCTACTCTGCCCCTGTGCCCCCATCCATCACGGAGGTGCAGCGAGCGCGGCTGGGTCTCAGGGTGGCAGGGCGGGAGGAGCTGAAATGGAGCCGCAATGGAGCCGCCGTTTATTCATTCTCACCCACAGAAAGACACGGGATCGTTACTGCTGCTCCATAATGCACACACTGTACAAACCTCTCAGGTGTCAGGGACAGACCTCTACCTCAGTCCCCTGCTGTGCTGCTCTTCACCTAAAATAAATATGAGGAGCAGACTTTGTGTGAAATATATTGGTTGAGTAATTTGTCCTTTAGGTTGACAGGGATGTTGCTTTCTTCCCACTGATGGCATTAAATACTGGAGCCGTAGTCTCCAGCTGTAGGTTTAGGGAACGCACACATCACCCCTGCATTAGTGGAGACTTGGGAATAAAAAGAATGGAAGCTGAAGCCCATGCAGCAGGAGCCTTTAAAGGAGAGGAAGCTGTTGTTTTAACCCGCGGCTGTCAGTCAGTCACCCAGGTTGCTGCAGTATGCAACTCAACTGTAGCCTCTCCGGTTGCATAACCCCCCTGCTAAGGTCATCTTAAGCTGGAATTTTATTAGCATTAATTTAGCCACGCGCGGCAGCCCTCCCAGGGACAATGCTCCGGCCACCTCTCAGGTCAGCTGGGAGTGTGCAAACGCAGACAGAAAGCAGAGAAAGTTGGAGGCAATACCAGATCGCACGCAGAGCTTCTTTGTCTTTCTTGAAAACACAGGAACAACAATCTGCACATCCGTTGTGACGCTGTGCGTGTGTGTGTCCCAGCAAACACACACACACGCGCACACAGTGGGAGAAGGGGCTTTATTGTGCAGCCCTGCTGTGTTGAGTGACTGTAGCGTGTGCTGGGCTACAGCTGCTGTGATCTCCCGCAACCATTCCCTCCCCCGTCCCCCTCACCTCCACTACTGGCTTATGCTGGTCTAAACAAATCAATACACACACACACACACATATCCACAGAACACAGAAGCACACTTTTTTATTCTGTTTGTTTTTTTTTTATTTACTCTCCTTATTCTATCTTACTCACCTCGCTGGTTTTCTGTTTCACTCTGTAGCTGATGGCAGCTTGTGTGTGTGTGTGTGTGTGTGTGTGTGTGTGTGTGTGTGTGTGTCAGTCTTTACTTACTGTTTCATAAGGGACACCCCCAACTCCCTGCACTGCTCCCTGACCCCACCCCCACCCCCCCGCTGACAGCTGTCTCCACACTGTAAGCCTTTCATGTAGCCTCTGTGGAAGTTGCACTATAAAGTTTCGCCAGCGTCCCGCGTGCTTCGGTTGGGATCTGAAGGCTGTTTTTGGGAGCTAAGAGGGATTCAGAGACTTGAGATGCGCATACACAGGCTGAGTGGCTGTTTTCCTCAGCCAAGTCTCGGTCCTGGTGGCCTTGCTTGTCATCGGTTGCAGCTTCTGCTGCTGATGCGACCCCGTCTGCAGCTCATTACAGCATACCACCTGTTTGTCCCGAAGCTAGGCAAAACACACACACACACACACACACAAATAGAGTTTGTAGAGGTGACAGGGGGTTAATCTAACAGGAGTGTCCGTGGCGGAGCTGCCGCACAGTGCAGGGACTGTCAGCGTCCCACCGTGTCAATGGCTTTCTTTGTCCCCTGGGCCCATCTCTCTGTGTCTTGCTGTTGCTGCGGGGTTTAGGAGCGGGCAGACAGGTGGAGTGTTATGGAGCTTTGGAGGAGCAAAGACTAAACAAAGAGAAGATACATAGGCTCACAGTTTTCACAGCAGCTGACAGGTTCGCCGACTCTCAAGTTTTCATACGACACACAATACCAGGCACAAATCCACATTTTGCCGCCAGCTGTTTTCTGTTTTTTGTTTGATACGTTGTAATAAAGAAAAGCGGCTGATAGACACCCAGCTGTTATTTCCTCCGAGCTGACAGTTAATTTCAGCCCATGCTGCTAACGGCAATTAATATCACCCCGTTGTGGGCGATTTGGAGAAAAACACTTAAAAGGTGTTATTTGCACTCCTCATTCACTCCCTCATGTTTTGCAGAGGAGCCACTCATTAAGCATTGATCTGAGCCGGAGGTTTGGAGGCTTGAACGGCGCGTTCACTGTCTGAGTCTGCCGCCATTATGGGCAGCTGCCAGGAGAAAGAAAGACAGACAGGCAGGACTGAAGATGACTCTGTGTGAGGCCGTGCATGATCTTCTGTTGATCTACTGTGAGGTGGTGCTGTTTGCGTTGCCGCTTGCTTTTTGTGTGTGCATTTACTCCCGTGGATGCAGGTGTGAGCTGTTTGCGTTGCCGCTTGCTTTTTGTGTGTGCATTTACTCCCGTGGATGCAGGTGTGAACACAGCAGCCCCACGGGGCCCTTAAAGGCACACACGCACACGCTGACCTCCAGACCGCACAGACCGCCGTGCCACACAGACAGACTGAGGGGCCATGTGGCTGAGCCAAACCTCGTCTGACAGATGGACGCACGCCGACAGACGCGCACACACACACACACACACACACACACACACACACACACACATACAGTACAGTAGGATGATGTGTGCCGACTGCTGACTCACATGCTTAGTACGTGTCTAGCTCAGCAGGCGTGTGTGCTTTTTTTTCTGTGTGTGTGTGTCTTGTGTACATGTATGGTAATTCTCAACGCTATTTGTGCAACTCTAATGTCAGTCGCCTCAGTACTTAAGCACAAGGATGTATGTGCTTCTTCGCAGTCCCACAGCCCTGTGTGGATTAGCGTAGACTCGTGGGTGTGGAGTGTGTTTGCTTTGTGCTCTGCTCATTCAAGTTCTTTGCTGTTGACACTTTCAACATGTTTTGCTTTGAAATACCTATTTTGCTCTCCATTCATGCATAGTTTTAATAGCAGCTTGTTATTCGGCGTTACATTTACGCCGCAGTCGTTTAGTGAAGTTGATCCTTACGTAAGCTTTTGGCTTCTGTTGTTTTTAGGTACTTTTGTTGTTCCCACTTTTCTCACATGACACAGAAAGAAGATGGTCTTTTTTCTTTTAGTGCTAAAGTTGGTCAGTGTTTGAGAGAAGCCACTGGCCACCACTCTTCAGTGTGTAGGTGTGTTTCCATGTCCGGGTGCAGACAAAAGCCCATTGATGGCAAAGAAGCGGCTTTCTCTGGCCAACTGGTCCCAGCTGCTCGCTACCGTTTCTCTGGCCCACGATAAAGGCAACAGTTGCCTGTGCAGTTGACGCGTCACACGCCGACATATGGGAGCACGGCGCACTCAGACACATCAGGTTGACATAAAACATTAACATTGTTTTCATACCGAAGGGGGAGAAATGATGCGGAGCAAAGGTTTTCCCTCTGCAATCGTATGAATTGTTTGTGTTTTTTTCTGTGGAAAAGTAAAAGCTTGATTGGTTGATTTCTGTTGGTGTGTGACTCTGAGCATTTCCCTTAATACACACACACACACAAACCCAGAGTCTTGTTTTTGTGATATTTTCCAGGCTGCACCGTGACCTCGACCGTTTCATGTGTTTTCAGGTTACACAAGTTCCCATCGAGTCATGTGAGCAGTACGGGACCTGTGGAGAGTGCCTGAGCTCTGGGGACCCACACTGCGGCTGGTGTGTTCTGCATAATATGTGAGTATCGCTCAGTCGTCGTTTCCCATTATGCTCCGCGTTTGGTTCACGCAGCGCGGCAGCTTCACTTCTCAAAGGCAGCCAGTGTTTTTAATACTTATTTATCTCAAGATCAAGTAGAGTTTGAAGAGAGGAGACGGAGTCGGACTGGAAATGGATCTTCATGTCTCAGAGGTGCAGAGCAGGTTCAGGGCGACTTACTGCAGCCGTAGAGGCCGCAGGGCTCGATATTAACAGGAAATGAGAGCATCCAGGCTGTGTGTGACTTAGTGGGATTTGAAGAGACAGACTGGAGACTAGAAATGTCATGAATGTATTTCACTGTGCCCTTATGTGTTTAATGGATATGTTCTCATGTTTTATTTCCTGTGTGTGTTCGGAGCTAGTTAGGGAATATTTACCCCACTCCCACTGTTGCAGCAGGAGAGGCATAGAAACCATGAGTGACACCTGCTGGAGGCGAGCGGGTACTGCAGCTAAATTAAACTTGTAGAAAGCCTGACGGAGGGAAAAGAAAGCAGAAAGACAAAATAAAAGTACTTGAAAGACATGCATATGTATCATGCTTTGGCTATGACTCACTCCTTGTGGTTTTCCTCTGTAAATTGAACTGAAGTGGGTGTATTTAGATGAAATGATGGATACAAAACTCTCCGTCTTTGTTTCTAAATCACACATTCTGTCATCGGACTGTGTTGTCTTGAATTCTCCACATATGGTCTCCTCCTAAATGCAGAACCTCTCTCTAAAGATATAGCTGCATATTTGTGTGTGTCAGAACGCCACTGCAATCATCATTATCATGATCGCAGACCCTGCAAAGTGCACTTAAAGTAATTTACATCACTCCAAAACCGGGACAGGACAAATAATTGCCTAGCGACAAGGTAATTCAGCATTTGCCTGCGAAGGGACAGGGGGGGGGGGGTCTGCATGCCTTCACACAGGGATCATTTACCACAGCATTAGCTCCGTGCCCGGCTGTTGATCATATACCTTTGTGTAGATGTGTTAGGGAATGGAATAATTGAGGTTGGTAGGAAATCAAATCCACAGCAAGTCGAATGGGCTGTGGGAGCCGTGAAAGCAGCTGTGAGGAAGAAGCAGCTGTTTGGTGTGTAAATACCTACGTGTGTGTGTGTGTGTGATTTCTTTATGTGTGTGAACAAACGCTTGTGTGGACCGCTGTACTGTACAACGGGCAGAAAAGGTCAGCACCCCGATTCTGGTCAGATCAGCCATCTGTTCTCGCAACGCCACAGACCCTCGTGCCACCTGTCCCTAGTCCTAATCCCCCTTTCTCTGTCCTGACCCCACAATGAGTGTGACAGGACCCCTGTCAGCTCCGGCTGAGTTACTGCAGTGGAGAAAAGTTACTGGAAGAAACGGTTGCTCTCCTTGCTGCTACTCATGTGGGTTCTAGTGTACTTGCATGTGCATAATAAAGGAGCGGGGAGGGGTGTCATTACGTACAAAGGTGGACTAGTGAATGCTTCTTGACATCGCAGCGCCTGATTGGGTATTTCAGATTGTTAACCAAGCAGTCTACAACTACCTGTCTCTCCTCAAGAATATCCCAAAGAATAGTTAAAATAAGGTGGCACATCCTGGGAATATACAATATGTGCTCGCCCCTCCCTGCTATATCAATATAACGCCTGATAAAATATCAAATAAAGACAAAGAAACAATACGACAGCAGGATTACAGCTGCGAATGATGTCATCCCCTTTACCATAAAATGGCCAGAAATGAGCTGTGTACAATTATGTGGGTTAATAACCTGTAACCTGACGGGAGTTCCGTTGTCAGGCACGCTGATGAACGTACGCTACAGCCAACAACAGGAGGAAATATCTGTCAGACACTGCTGGAGAAAAGCAGCTGCACCCTTCTGGTGAAGAGCTCCCCTCATCCCACACACCCAGAATTAAATTTCTTGCCAACCGTGGTGCCACACACAGCTGTGATGAGTACCACTTCCTTCTGCCCCCCCCCCACCCCCCCCCCCACCCATCTCTGCAATTCTCCATCATCCATCCCTAAGCCACTGTTGACTTTCTGAAATTATCTTTCCCTCCCTTCCCCATGTTTGCATGTACATTCCCTCCCTCCCTCCCTCCCCTCACGGCAGAGCTAGCATCCGCGCTGTGCCACTCATCAGCTCGCTGCAGCGCCGTCTCCCATTTACACACTCTCCTCTCTGGAATCAGCTCTTCCACACTCCAGAGATGGTTGGCTTGCCACATATAAACACCCCTCGCTTTGATCACCCGCCCTCCCTTCGCACACAGCTGCCATCCACAATATCCCTCCGTTTTTCTTCTGCTCCGTGCCCCCCCCTCCCCCCGGCCTCTCTTTCTTTATGTTTGTATGTGCGTGCTCATTGAAGTGCTGCATCCTAAGGTGGATAATTAGGAACATAGAAAGACATTAGTTTGGTTTGCGGTGGCGAGGAGAAGGAGAGAGATGGGGAGCTGGCCAGGAGTGGTGTCTCTGTCTTCCCCGTCTTTCTGCTCCCTTTCTTCTTCCTCTGATTCAGTGTGGTGTGAGACTCTAAAGTCCTTTAATTACCAGCAGCTGCTAGGCATCCACTGAATGCACGAAGAACGAGAGGAGGGGATGAGAATGAGAGGAAGAGAATAAGAGAGGGGAGAGAGTGTTTGATGCTGCACATTCATCGGCCCACAAAACCGTGCAGCGTTTTGATTGCAGCTCAAAGGGAGCTCATCATCTCGAGCGCTCTTCAGTCGCCGTCCTGTGAATGGATAGTTCAGCCTTCGTCTGACCACAGTCCAAAAAACACAGCGTTGTGGTGCCGTCGCGCTCTCTCTCTCTCTCTCTCTCTCCCTCGCTCCCTCAGGCTGCATCTCATCGTTGCTAGATTAGCTCTCTAATCGTGCCCAAAAGAGGCTTTTCCATCTCCAAATGTAACCACGTCTCTCTGTTCTGCCTCCATCCTCTCGGCTCGCTCCCACATTCCAGGAGAGGACGAGTGGTTTTGTTGAGATTTGTCAGGATTAGTCGCATGTCTGACTTCTGTCCAATAGTTGGGATTGGATAAGCGATCCAGTGCCAAGGTCACCAGTCAATCAGTGCAGCAGGCTTCTGTAGGCAGCGCTGTTTATTATGAGCTTTACAATGTGGCCGCAGTAGTGAATGCAGACAGGTTGTAGTTATGTAATACGTACATGAGCGCCGGTTTGTTGTGTGGATGGCAGCTTGGGGCTATTGGTGTAGAAGGCCCCAGCAGAGAGTGAATCAGCATTTGAGGGCTGCTCCAAGAACACATCACCACAACACTGTGATACTGCCTTGTCACTGTGGCTGAACTGCTCAGATCTGCTCCAGTAACAACCCACACAGCTGTCCTCCTCCTCGCGAGCCGTTGTTACGAGCTCAGGCGCTCAAACGAGCCATTTGTTCAGCGCCGTGGTCGCACGGCCAGCAGAGTGTTGCAAAGGGAAACTTTTTCTTGTGTTCATGTGGCATCCTCGTCGCTGTACTACAGACGACATAAAATCTGCTCCTAATGCAGTAATGGCAGCAACAATTAGCCTAGCGACGGCTTAGCTGCTTCAGCCCGTTGTGGATGTCGGGCTCCGTGTCTAACGGCCAACTCATCAGCTCCAGCCACAGTTAGCAGTCAGAGGAATGCCGCATCCATCTTCCCAATGAGATATCGATCACCAACATTCAGGTCTATCAATTTTTCCACAGATTCCAAGCACATGGAGCGAGTCCAGGGCGGTTACACGATGAGGAAGTAACACGTAGGATATGAACATAATGCAGCTAATCATGCTAAAAACTCTCTGCTCGCTCACACATTGTCTTTTTGAGACGCTTTCATCCCTGCCCTGCTTCCTCTGCCTTTTTTTTTTGTGTGTGCACAAGTAAAGCTGCAGCTTGATGCAGAGCACTGAGCAACTGCCTTTTTGTAAATCCTTCTTCACTGTATGTCCAGTATCTCTGACGGAGACCGGCAGACTGGCTGCGCCTGTGCACGCGCCTACATGCTGGGTGGTTGTGTTCATATGCGGAGACTCGGTTTACACCACAATAGCTTCTGGATCTATAGGAAGATAAAGTGAATGGACAGTGGCCATAGTGCGCTCGTGTCCCGCTGGCGCTGTGTCGTGCAGTGAAATTATCGCCAGAGGAGACGGACTGTGAGTTACAGCAGCAGGCTTGACCCCTGACATGAGCGTTGGGTTTAAAACACACGCTCCCATGTCAGCCCAGGCTCGCGCTGCAACTCAAGCTGACGTTTACTGTCTTTGTGGTGGTTTGAAATGTAAAACCGTGTTTGGTTTCCTTTTTATTCGCTCTTCGCTTTCCCTCTCCTCTTCCTACTGGACCTCCTGTGGTCTGCATTTAAATGGATGTTCTTACACTTTATGGATGCAGCAGTGAGAATCAAGTGTCGTGTGTGTGTGTGTGTGTGTTGATGCTATGGGGGCAAAATTCCCAGCGCAGTCACTCTTCATACATGTTTACATTAA
>JAUMHF010000024.1:17779987-17812786 GCA_032359275.1 Microctenopoma steveboyesi
TGTGTGTGTGTGTGTGTGTGTGTGTGTGTGTGTGTGTGTGTGTGTGTGTGTGTGTGTGTGTGTGTGTGTGTGTAAGATGCTGCATAAATGTGGGAAGATTAAGTTCAACTCTCTGTTTGTTATTACGCATATGAATGTGTCCGTTCAGTCTTTGGGACGCATGTCTTCACTCTCATAGGTGTCTTTTTGTTCTGGCCCGTATGTGTGAATGACTGTGTGTATTCATGCTCCTGGGTGTTGGTCAACGTGTCACACAAGAGATGACAGTGTAATTGCCTGTCTAGGGCAATAGAAGCAGGCATTGGGGGAATGGACACTAAAGTCTGGCTACTGCAACCCTCCACCTCCTCAACCTTTCTGCACAGCTAAACAGCAAATGGAAGTGTGTGAGAAGCCTCATCTCAACTGCATTATGTCTTCTGTTAACGTAAAGGCAATAGGTGGAGAATGACCACGAATGGCAAGAGGTTGGTTGTATTTAAAACATTCTCATTATCACCTTTGTACGGGACAGAGTTGACCCCTCGCACCATGGAAGTGAATTTAAACAGCATGTCAGCTCGCGCCGTCTGTGTCTCAGAGCTCCGATGAGCGCGATTTCACATCTCACCTTACATGACTGCATGAAACGTGACTGCCACTTACAACTGCATTCACACCCTGCAGTGAAGTTGTAGATACCAGAGGAAGTGCAGCTACTTCAGCACCACGGACAGAGCCCTGAGAGCGAAACACCAGCCGCCGGAGCTGCTTATTGCAGGAGATGGGCTAAAAGGCCATTTGTAGTGTCAGTGCTTGCATGTGTGGAGGCTTGTTCACATGCAGCATATGTTCACCTGAGCTGATGCTATGTTTTAACAAAGAAAATGCAGTGTATTATTATTCTCTGTGTGATCCCCCGCCCCCCGCCCCTTACAAGAGGTAGAACACAGAGCATTGATGAAACTAATGAGTGACAGGCTGGGGCCAGGCGGGAGAAAAAAAAGGTATGGGGGTGAGGGGGGGGGTCAGGACAGGGGGAATATGAGGAAGGCAGGATTCTAGTCAACACTCGGTGGCATGCACTTCAGCTAATGAGAGAGGCAAGGGGTCAGCTTCTAACTACACAGAGATAATGACCATCTCCTGAAACCATGGCAACAGCAGACATCCTGCACCCCTCCTGCTGCCTCACCCCCATTTGCTGCGCTCTCATCTTCCTTCACCCCACCAAAATGTGTGTTTTTTTTTAAATCACGGAGAGGCAAATCAATGCAGGGCTTTTTGTCCTTTAACGACCGCCCGGGAATTTAGCATTTGTACCGATGTAGCTCTGAGCATGCATAAAACATTGTGCGCGTAGCCCACACCTGAAAGCACATTAACTATCATTTTCTGCTGCCATTGTGGATGTAAAAAGGAGCGCCAAATTGCAGACGGAGTAACTCCCTACCTAAGAAAGGTGTCCTAATTTCAACTCGTGAAAGAGACAGACAAAAGGGACGGGGCACGGACGTGGAGAGGAGAGAAGCGAGAGAGACGCAAGCAGACGTCGCCGAGCTGGAGTCAAATGTTTAAGTCAAATCATATCATGAGTAGAAACAGGGAAAGCTTAGAAATACAGTTTCCAAAGTGAGAAACCAGATAATCATTTTGAAAGATTCACACTACTACTCAAATTCAACACTTTTCCTCTTCCCTAAAATCCCCGGGGAGTGCTGAGCACGGGAGTGTTTGTGCACGTGCACGCCTGGTGTGTGTGTGTGTGTGTGTGTGTGTGCGTATCTCGCTGGTGCCTATTCATGTGAGTCTGCTGGGTATGGCTTGAACCTCTGACAACATAATTACACACAGACTGTGGATAAAGATGTAGAGTCAGTATGTGTGAGAGTATGTGGTTAAGAAGAATGATATGGGCTCTGACTCACGCTGCTGCGCGCGCGCACACACACACACACACGCACGCACACACAGATAGGGTTAACAGCCAGGGGAGAGTGGACAGGGCTTATAGTGGCAGATCATCACTGTGGACAGCAGCTGACCCATCGGAGGCCAATTAGAGCTACTGTGACCAGACACTGAGTTAGCCAAACACTTGGGCTGGATGAGGACAGAGAGGATAGAGAGGCTTTGGTGTAATGGTGTGGAGCATCACACAGTTTTAATAAGGAGGAGGTGGTCGACTTTTAATGAGGGATGCGGTGGGTTGTGGGGGGGGGGGTCTGTCTGTCTGACCATTAAGGTTTCTTACGAGTGGAAAGGAAAGTAATTTGCACTAGTTACAGTTCGTCTCTGAAGTCATGCCGTGATTGAAGGATATAATTTGGGTGTGTAGTGCTCAGTGCTTCGGAGCTCATGTTAGTGCGGAGTGATGAATTACCCACGAGAGGCAGTTGTTTCAACACTTGTTTTCGTGGTTTATTGTAAATGCCCGCAGGCCACCGTCGCAGACTAGTTTAGAAAAGTTTCGGCGCTGCGCGTTCCAGATGCTGTTTGGTATCGATGACGGGAAACATCATGAAAAACGCATTGTTACATAGTTTGCTCTGTAATTTGAATTTTAGGCGATCCAACAAAACAACAAAGCAGATTTAGATTTCATAGCCAATATGCCATCTGCTTCTGCAAAACGAGACTAAAAACAGTTTGGTAAGAACAGCACAAGTTATCCAGACCCTACAGCATGTCAGATTTAAAGCCTTAATCAACACAGAACAAGCAAAGCTTCATGACTAGTTAAGAAACGGAGAGAAACAACAGAACAGCTTCATGGTACAATAAAAATAAGTGGCAAGCCCAGCGCATGCACAGGAGACGGAGATGCTTTCATTCCATATGATATAATCCTTAAAGTTGCACGTACACCTGGCTCCGCTGCACACGTACGAGCCTCATTTGGATTTCCACAAATGGCCGTAAATGTGCGCTGAAAACATCCTGTGAACATTCATTTGCATATCAATACTTGTGCCCGCTCCACTGCTCATTAGGTCTGTCAGTGAGACGAACGGGAGGAAAAAGGAGCATTTCCACTATTCGTCGGGGCATCAGTGAGATTTTTCTCAAGAGCAGCTGCAGCTGTCATGTGCACACGCGTTATTTATAGAGCCCGTTCTGCAAACTATCATCACTGTTATATCTCAATCATCATTATGAAATGTCAGCGGGATGATCAATGCTTTATTTTGCTGCAGTCGTACTGGAAAAATATCACAAAGGTGCTCCGTTCAGCAGGGAAAATATGGCCCCATGTTGGTGGTAAACAGTGGTAGTGGGTCTGAGGTTGAATGGGGCTAATTACTCATGCTACTCATATGCGCAGTGCTGTAAAGTATAGGTAGTTGCTCTGTGGATCACTATTGTCGTTGTTTCTGGATTTTCATCCCTCAGCATCTCTGTGCTGCTGTTATTCAATGATGCGGTTACTAATTTCTCACTTCAAGTAAAACCTCTATCTCTGTGGTTTAACTCTTTTTTTTTTTCATGTTTATTTATGTTCCTGATTGAAACAACACCCGTTATCTCTTTGTTTCATCTCCTGTCTGTTCAGCTGCTCTCAGAGGAACCGGTGTGAGCGTGCCGACGAGCCTTATCGTTTCGCCGCCTCTCTCAACCAGTGTGTGAAGGCAACTGTGTACCCAGACAGCATCGCGGTGTCGGAGCCCAGCGTACCTGTGAGTGTACACAAACACACACACACTGCTGCATACACAGTAGTGTGCACACACGCAAACATATTGCAGAACATTTAGAATCTCAGAGCACATCACAATAAGAAATGATATCCTCTCTGCATGTTCCCTACCCACGTACAGAGGCAGTGGATTTTAAATGATCCTGCATAGCCGTGTCTTGATTGTGGCTGATGCATAAACATTAGTTGGGAAGGTTCACGATAGTTCTACGTGGGCGTTTCACTGTGCATATGCTCGCTTGGTACAGAGCAGTCGATATGTGTGCCAAGACATGTTTGTGTGGGTGAGCGTGTAGGTGTTAAAGTTGTCCGAGTGCAGCTGAGTACAGTGCAGCATTTCCACATGGGCTGAGCCAAAACAGACGCGCAGAGCATCAGTAAAAGGCTCAGCCTGTCCAAGGTCTGGTGAGTGCTGCACATGTGCACGCGTGGACACACACACATGCCTGTAAGCTTTTTAAACACCCTCACTGGTAAAAGGTCAGTTTATCCGAAACACAGAAGTGAAAGTACATTTTTCCATCTGCTGAGATCCGTTCGCTGAGGGTTGAATGTGGCAGATTTAGAAATGTCTGCTTCCCCCACATATTCAGTACAACATACAAACGTATGTTATTTAACATTTCATAATTCATGTCTGGTAAGTGGATATTTCATGCACAAGTTGTAGACTGAGATGTGAGGAATCATCTAGTTGCTAATATTTAAATACCAGTCGTCTTACCTAGTGACTCTCGAGGATGTCACCACCACGTATGTGCATACCCCAGAGGCAGGTTGACGATGAGTCATGATTCGGGCAGAGCCAGAGGATTTGGTTGAACTGAATCGTCCAGCACCAGCGCGCACCCTGCGAGGGAAAGCAGCCAACACAGTGGATGGATGGACGGTTTGTGTTGCTCCTTTAATGGAGCTGTAAGAATCTGATAAGCTCTCTAGTCTTATGATATCTCACCCTCAAGTTTCCCCTCGGTAGACCTCACACTGTCGTCCAGTGTATCCGAGAACGTGTTAGCAGTTCTGTTTGCTTCTGTCTCGGCCGCGCCAGCAACAGGGTCATCTCGCCAAACCATCCGCCAAAAAAAAAAAACACTCACGAATTCCACGGGGGCACACGGCTATCTCCATGACAACACAGCCTCTTCATGTGGGCAGCGGGAGAGACGGGAGCGCGGAGAAAACAATCGAAGCGCCTTTATTAAAACTCTGCCACCAATTAGGCCTCTCGTTGACGCCAAGCTGCAAAACACACCTACCGCAGTCGTCGTCGGGGAGCACGGGAGAGGAAGATGAGCTCACTTTCTACAGCAGCCTCCCTGCCTCTGTGAGCACATCGTGAGTGTTTATCTGTATACGTGTGTCTCGGCAGAACGATGCGAGCTAATTAATGTGAGAGGTTACTCAGGGAATTCTATTTTGAACAAAAGACATTGATTGCTGTGATTGCTGTAATCAAGGATCTCTCTGACACACCTCGGAGTGGAGCAACACAAACACGGTGCAAGTAAAAACAGGGGAAGATGAGAGGTCCTCGGCAGAAAAAGAAACCGTCTCTCCTCTCAGTGGGTACCAGAGTGAGCCGGCTAACGAGGGAGGCAGCGTCGTCGGGCGCTGAGACAGTCACCATCTCTTGAAAGGCCTACAGTTAAGCTGCTCAGCTGCCTCGCCTGTCCCAGTAGCCCCACAGTGTTTAGTGAGAGGCAGATAAAACAAAGAGAAACATCAAACGGTATGGCCCAAAAATAACAGCTAATGGAACAAGGCTGTGAAATGCCATGGTGATAATTATCCAGGCTGCTTCTCTTGGCTAGAGAGCCAGATCACACACCCTGTGTGCGCAGAATACATTTATTTATAGGCAGAGCAGCTGAAAGCTGCAGCCCCGGTGTCACGGCTCTCTGGAGAATGACTTCAAACGCATACATGCATATGCGCCGGACGTCGCGTGTGTGTCTGTTTGCTTGTGTCCTTGCGAGTTCTCGAGAAAAAGAGAAAACAACAAATAGATTTTGCCAAGCGGCTGTGTTTTTTGTCACTTCTTTGTTTTCGGTGGGCTCAGTATTAGATTACCGTTTCCGTCTCCACCTCTGAAACGATGGATTGAACACTCAAATAAACGATTAGGAATAAAATGTGTTTGTCTTATTATTCTGGTGATAACATTTGGGAGAGACGGCAACAGTTCTTGGCCGTGTGGATGGACAGCTTTGCCACTGTGTTTGGGGCTTATCACGCTGCTGCATTCATGTGTATAATGTTTCCCAAAGATACAAGTAAAGCATCGCTGAGGCGTCATCAGTACGGGATCATGGGACATTTTGTTGACCCTGCCACTCATTTCAGTCCGCCGTAACGATGTGGTGTTGTGAACATTATTACCTTTCTGTGCCCATGTGCAGCTGCTGGTGAAGGTGAGCGACGTTCCAGACCTTTCTGCAGGCATCACCTGCTCCTTTGGAAACCTGACGGAGGTGGAGGGCCAGGTCAGCGGCAACCAGATACTCTGTGTTTCTCCCGCTGCCAAGGATGTCCCTCTCATCCCCACCGACCAAGGTAAATATACTGAACCCACACGTACGCTACTGCTAGCCACTCATGCTAAACAAAAACGGCCTTTGCAGGGCTGCTGTTTGTCTCTCTCTATGAGCGAACGCCTCATGCACACTCTGAAACACCTTTATTGATTCAACTCTGCTAATTTAAGGCAGAGCGCTCGCACATAACAAGCTCCCACCGATACAGACTCAGTCATCTGGCTGTGAAGTGTGCTACTCTCAAGGCCGAGCCCTATTATAGCTGATGGAGGATCAGACCGAGGTCCCCCGGCCTGTGGCTGAGCTGCAGATCACCACATTACTGCCCTCAGACCGGGCTAATAGGCGATGGACTGACATGCAGGTTCCGTCAGCTGGTGGACTTTTAATGCTTATAAAGATATAAGACGGCGGACGTTTAGCTGAAGGGAGGTTTGATACGCGCAGAGAAAAAAAGGACAATAAACATAGGTCTAATGAAATACAGTAATGATTCATGTAAAATGTAAACGTGGGTCAGAAGGTTCGGTCAGCCGTGTCTGTGGCTGCGTAAAACATATGACATATGTTAATTACCTCTAATATATTATTCATAGAAGTCCAGTGACCTTTCAGGAAGTCCTCCGGCGTATTTCCATAAATATGCCACCGCCTATAGATGTGATTATGAACGCTAACACCTGTTGTAGGACAGCGAGTACCTGTTGTTTGAGAGCCAAGATGGCGGCAGGGTGACAAAACCAAACGCGCTGAATAATATATTATGTGGAGTGTGAGGAAATCGCTGTGTGTTTTGGGGGCTTGATAATCCTCCTCTGTGCGAGTAAATGACAGCCCTGTTTGCCCAGAGCTCCCCGGGGACGTGGTGCATCAGGCGCTAATATGAATGTTCTCCCCCAGGTAAATGTCAGCCAATCCCCCCTGTAAGCCCTTCCACCATCCACCCCACCATTCCTCTCCGTCTGCCCACGTCCCTCATCTTTCGTTGCCCCCCCCCCAGTTAATACCTCCATTGTTTTTCTCCACCTTCACTCCCCTGAGGCATCTTCCTCCCGAACTCCTCCTCCAACTCCTGTCCCTTAGGCCCCAGCCTACTGTTGCGCATCAACATCAATCGTCCGGCGGCGATGACCTGAAGAGAGGAGGAGGAGGAGGAGGAGGAGATGATAGGTGGCAGGAAATGGAAATAAAAGAGAGAAGAAATTAAAACAAAAGCACAGCAGCAGGAGCAGGAGCAGGGGTTAAGATAGAGCTGTGAGGAAATGAAGAGGGAAAAAAAAGCTGATTCTCATTTCCACAAAGAGAATAGAAAATCTTAGAGGTGGACACAAACTTTGTACCACTTTGTTTGCCAGGTCCTGCGAGATGAACGTGCAATGGTAGTAGCTCTGCTCTACAGACGCGTGTGTGTGTGTGTGTGTGTGTGTGTGTGTGTGTGTGTGTGAAGCAGAGCCTGATTCCCAGCAGGTGCTGTGGAGAGAACGGGCCACGCAGGGTCATTGGAGCCTCCTACACTCTGAATGCCATCTGAAATTCAGGCTGCTCTACACACACTCACACATATTTCTGGAGTCTGTATTCTCGTGGGAAGAGATAAGAGGCTCTTTTTATTTAATTTTATTTTTTTTCTACCAGAATCACAGCCAGAAGTTTGTTGAGCAGAAGGCAGGGAAACTAAATTTGATCAGATGAAATGCTCCCGTGTTTGGTTCCTTAGTCTTTGCACCTTGTGGACATCATGCCACGCAGTCGCTGCCTCGCTAGATGTGCATCACATCAGAGGTTACGACGGCGCTGGAGTGGAAAAGAGCGTGACCGCAGCGTTCTAACACATGCGTCACTCCTTGTTTTCAGACTGGTCGGGCGTGGAGCTGAGACTCAACTCCAAGGAGACCGGTCAGATGCTCATCAGCACCGAGGTCAAGTTTTACAACTGCAGCATCCACCAACTGTAAGTATACTTGTCCGAGTCCGTTCCTTCTCTCATTTACAAAAACAGCTGCCCAAAACCACTGGATCAATGTTCTGGGAATTAGTCACCATTTGTCCTTACCCCTACGGCACCAGTCCTCTAAAAGTACCCCCTGTAAAGACTAATGCGATCTGACCGCTGGCGGTTCCCTGAGCACCGTAACAGGAAATGTCTGTGCTGCTGCACTAATGAATTCTTCTTCTGAAACGCGCTGCAGTAGAAACGAGAGAAAACCTCCGCTCTCTGCCTAACAGGTAGAGATTTCATGGCCTTTTTCATGCCGTGTCTCTCCCTGATTGAGAGATGTTGAATTGAATCCGTGGATCGGAGAGATCTCGCCATCGTCGGTGCACTTTTCAATTGCTCACTCCGTTCCACTGCGGCGGATTCGTTTGTGCGTAATCCGAACGCATTGCCGACTAGTAGGGAGTATCACAGAGTGGAGAGCCGGAGCGTAAGGATATCGCTGGCTGAGGTGCAGGAATCGTAGCATTTCATATTATCCCTTCACTATCCCCTTGACATTAAAACAAAATGTTGTAGACGTCTCCTTTGCCAGATAAAAGCTGGCAGTGTTATTCCTCATCTCTCTCTCTCTCTCTCTGTCTCACACACGTCTACACACACACACACACACACACACACACACACACACACACACACACACACACACACACACTGCCCTATAGCTTCATGTGGCTGTCTGACAATTGTGTCTGAGTAGCACAGAAAGCAATTACCAGCGCTCACATCAGCTCAGTTAATCTGCGACGACAAACATAGTCGGACACTCACACTCACACACACACACACACACACACACACGCATGCTCGAAAACAACACACACAACAAGGAGAATGCACACACTACAAAAGAGCAAACTCTCTCCCTCGCACGCTCCAATGCCTGCTCGGGCACTCTCTTCCTCTCCCTCTCACGCACGCACGCACGCACGCACGCACGCACGCACGCAGAACGCTGAAGGTGATTCAGCCCTCTTCTCTTAAATTAGTGTGCTTGCCAGAGAGTTCCCTCCCATGCTTTTTGCACCAATGAATATTTCACAATAAGCAAGTATGCATAACTCAACCCTATTTCAGAGAGAGAGGGAGAGGGAGAGCCGAGTGGGACTACAGGGCGCTCTCCGAGCAGTTAGTGAATGCAGAGCGTAGTAACACAATCAATTTAAAGTGTATGTTGTCTTTGGTGTGGCAATAAACATCATGTTCATCATGTCTTAGAGCCTCAGGCTGCCACTACTCTCAGTCATTGTCACGTCTTCATCCACGCACAGTGTGGGAAATCTCAGAGTGCCATTTTGATGCTTCTTCTACTGTTGTAAAAGTACTAAGGCAGAATCAAAGGCTCCTCAGTATGTAGCCCTGTAGTGACACATCCACTCTTACATATTGTACAAGCAAAAGGACTCGCACACAAACACACGCACCTAACAGCTGGTAATTACAGCGACACTCCGACAATGCCGGGCTAATGGTAATTGCAGGATCAAGCTGTGCCAATGTCTTATTTGTCCTCATTACTCAGTGTTCCTCCACTCTGTCTCTCGCTCCCTTTTTCCATCTGATTCTGGTTATGAGGACTAATATGCAGGCTCCCGTTCACACATGACACGCAGTATTAATATAAGGCAGTAACAAATATATGCAGGGAGAACTTGGCCCAGTAGCTGGTAGGTACTGTGCCAACCACAAGGGCACAACAACAGCAGGTGCCCACTTGGGATCTGAACTCATTTCCTCTGTGGCACCTCCCCACTTTGGCAAACACGCTGCCCTTCCTTGACTGTGCTGCTTTTATCCTGGCTCTCTCACTCAGTGTGTGTGTGTGTGTGTGTGTGTGTGTCCGTGCAGGTGTCTGTCATGTGTGAACAGCGCCTTCCGCTGCCACTGGTGCAAGTATCGCAACTTGTGTACCCATGACCCCTCCAGCTGTTCCTTCCAGGAGGGACGAGTCAACGTGTCTGAGGTTGGTACACACGCGCACACACACACACACGCACACGCACACGCACACACACACACACACACGCACGTGTATATAAACATGCTTTGTGGCACTGTGTTATGCTTATTTCCCTGTTTCTCCTCCACGTTCCTTCCCTCTGCTTTCCTTCTGCCTGCATCCTGCTCTGTGTTCCAGCTCGGTGTCTGCCTCGGGGCATGTCTTCAGAAAGACAGCCATCTAAGCTCTTCTATTTCCAAATTGGCGTTTTTCAAGCAGATCTCTTGTTCTCTGCTGTAGCAATTAACAGTCCATTATCTGTGGAGTTACTGAGCTTAGTGTGTCTTTACAATGACACGGTATCACTCTAACCAAGTCAGTCGTGTGTGTTTGAGATGTGCCTTACACCTCGCACACACTATAAAGTGCCTATTTACTTGTAGAGATGTGCATTTGTATCCTACTGAAGGACAGAAGAGCGCGTTAACTGCAGATTTAGGTGTGGCGTTACTGTGCATATGGACCTACAGTCCTGGCATCACTACAGTAAGAATCAGTACCGCAGTCTCTCGCTTCATTCATATTTTACATTCAGCTTTATTATTTAGAATAGATGCGTTTCTCCCTCTTAGTATTATGAATGAAGGCCGGCCTCCCCCTTTCTATATGCACCAGAAGCAGCTGTTGGAATGAGATAATGTGAATATTTCAGTTTGTGATGATCTGAAGATTGTTGCCTTGTTGCAAATGTTGCTTTCACTTTCTATTGCTATTATGCAGCGTGAACGACCGAGCCCTCGTTCAGTCTTAGCTGAGCAGTTTTAAAATGGTCTTTGTGATGAATTCTGCAACACTCGGATATTGCTGAGGTTGTACTTCAGCAGTTATCTTTTCCATTTGTGTGAAGCTGCAGTTACGTTCATCTTGCAGGTTAAAAACATTACCACTAACGCACCATCTCTGCCCTGTGCCTGCTTCCTCCAGGACTGCCCCCAGCTGGTGCGCTCTGAGGAGATCCTCATCCCAGCGGGGGAGGTGAAGCCCATCACCCTTAAGGCCAGGAACCTGCCACAGCCCCAGTCCGGCCAGAGAGGCTACGAGTGTGTCCTCCACATCCAGGGTGTCAGCCACAAAGTCACAGCCCTGCGCTTTAACAGCTCCAGCGTGCAGTGCCAGAACAGCTCGGTAGGTCGTGCATGCCGAGATTGGCAAGATTATGTGTAACTCGGTATTTAATTTACTGTTTGTGTATATTTTTAACTAGAGTACACATTTATAGGCACAGTAGCTGCAGAAAGAATATACCTTTTACTTGGACACTGGCTGTGTTACTATCTAGAAAAACCAAGCGTGTGTCTATTTCCTGCACCTACGTGTGTCATTGAGTCAGTGGAGACAGTAGATGCAGCGTAGGTAATTACACTTGAGAAGGCTGCAGCATGCCCGTGCCCTCCAGTCAATCATGCCACTGATTTCCTGCTGTATATCCCCAGTGGAGCCACATACAAACACATTTTGTATGTTTCTATCTTGGTCTCACACACACACACACACAATGAAAGTCAAGCTAGAATTAAGGGCGCAGGAGGCAGTTAAGGACAGCGTTGGTAAAGGCCAGAAAGTAAGATCAAGCCTCTGCCCAGCTGTCCCACTTCTCGTGGTTACTTACTCTGTCAGCTCTCTGGTGATGTAAGGTTGGAGTAACATTGGAACAACATGGTGCTGCATCTGCGGTACAAGGTCTCTTTAATTTCCCATTGAAAGAGTTTAATGTTTTGTCCACCTCTACCTCCGCACCTCTATCTCTTCTCCTCTTTCCCACCATCTCTGGAATCTAGTATCTGTACGAAGGAATGAAAATCAGCGCGCTGCCTGTGGATTTTTCAGTGGTGTGGAACGGCAACTTCATTATTGATAACCCAGAGAATATCCAAGGTAAGAACAAGAGTTTCTGCTGACAGCATGTACTGGCAAACAGGATGGAGCAGGACAACACTTATCATCACTTCCTAAACTCCCCCTGCAGTCTCTGCACGTATTGTCTTTTCGGAGCCAACTTCTAGACACTGTGTTTATCTATTTCTGTAGTCTAAATAAGAAATACTCACTGAAAACCTGTTATTTAGCTGCTGCGTGTTTACTGCATATCCACACTGCCTCCCGTATCCCACAGTGCACCTCTACAAGTGTGCGGCCCAGCGGGACAGCTGCGGCATGTGTCTGAAGGCAGATAGGAAGTTCCAGTGTGGCTGGTGCAGTGGAGAGGGAAGGTGCACCCTGAGACACCACTGCCCTCCCATCAACCCTTACACCACCCGCTGGCTGAACCTTTCCAGCAAGAACGTCAAGTGCACCAACCCGCGCATCACTGAGGTCAGTGCCTGAAGTCCTCCGTCTGGAACGATCGGACAGCTCGTTGCTGCGCCTTGTTCTCGTAACGTACAATGAAAAATCAAAGTGTTTTAGGAGTAAGTAACTGTTTGAAAAGACGGTGACAGCAGTGATGCTGCTCCAGAGTCAAGGACCTGCTCTGTATTCTCTAAAGCACAGAAAGGCAGTGAAAGCAACATATAGCTGGATTCAGCCCACCTTTTTGAAACATTTACATCAAAGAGTTGTTGAGAGAATGTACGACTCTTGACAGTGAGAAGTCTGATTTGCATTGGGACGTATTGCACGGGAAGCAGCTTTGTTTTCCTCTCGACGCAGCGAGAGTGGAAACGAGCTCAGAAGAAGCGCTGGCCCCGCCTCCTGCCTGCTGATCTGTGAATGTTCGCCATCATCCTGCCTCATCGTTTCCTCTCTGCCTGGCACTCAGGAGCAGGAGAGTGCATGCTTCAGTCTGTCGCACGTGAGGGTTCGTGTCACCTTCAGCTTATTCAAGGGCAGCGTTGCTGACACACACTCACTGGGCCATTCAGAGAAATTCAGTTGTAAAGACCTGTCGCTCTGACATCTGCTGTCTTCTCGCGGCTGGGTACAGGATGCGCAGATGCCTGCTCCAGGAGTTTAGTGTCTGCTGTCTTCCCTCAAGGTTATGCCAGCACTTTGAAATAAGTGTGACACCAACAAATTAAAGTTAAAAAGAGAAGTGTATAAAGGCAAACGACCTCCTTTTCGCTGTAGCTGGTGTAGCTAGCCACAACTAGCAGCGTGCTGCCTCATTTGTCCTTCCTCCCACTCTGAGTCCTCCGAGACCCTGCAGTAACCCAACGTGTCCTGTATCTCAGCAATGCCAGTGTCATGGCCTGGAAGCACGTATTTGTTATCCCCTCACTGGGCCCTGGCTCTTTAGAGCACACTCTCATCCCACCTCGTGTGCTCACTGTCACCGGGGATCAGGCCAGAAGAACAGGCTGTTTAATTAGGCATGGTACCGCACCAGTGCATCGTGGTTAACCCACCAGACCCCTCTACCTCCACGTCGATCCCTCCGCCGCACACTCCCATTTAAGTCTAGCCAATTAAAAAGTGAAACTAACAACTTGGTTAATTGATTTGCTATACTGTGCGCGATAAGCCAGAGAAGAGAAGCAGAAGAAGACTTCTCCCTGTCGGTTCTGGCTCGCTCGTCTCTCGGTCTGTCTGTCTCTGACTCGAATTGAGTTGCTCTGTCATGCAGGTTCTCATGGTGGGGATCATGCTTATTTTTATCCATGGAGACATATTGTGCTTCGTTTCCGTTCCTGTTTCTATTAGTGTTAGAGCCACAATGCCAAGGCCGCCACCGTCATCTGTCTCCGAGAGCATAAAAACGGAAAAAGCCTTAAATGGCAGCGCTGCAGGAGGGTAGTCGATGGCGCCGTTTCAGGAAAAGGCTCATTTGCATTGGTGTGGTACATGCTTCGGCCCAAACACACATTAAGGAGTAAATCAGAAATATCTAGTCATTATTTATACACATTATGTCCCTGTATAGTTATTGGATCCATCTGTTGTACTGATGCCAACTCCTTTTTTACTGACTAGATACTTTCAGAAGCATGACTGCACTTCAGCTTTCTAAATATCTACAGAGCACGTTGGGTTTGTGTGTCAGATTGTCAGACTTATAGTAAGAGCTCACAGGTTGGCCGATTGTCAACAAACAGAAAACAATCTATAAAATACTCAAGGTCAAAAAAGATATGAAATATTCATATGTTGGCTTTTGTGGAAGAAAAACTACCAATGCTGTTTCTAACCACTACATGCAGTATATACAGTGTTTAATCCCCAGACTGATGCAATAAGTTGATGTTTTTAAAGCGTATTCTGATAAATATTGTTCTTTAAAAGAAGCAGTACGTGTGTGTTACTACTGGTGTGTTGGAGTGAGAGCAGTGCACAGACACACGCTCAATGTTAAGGCTGTGAATGGAAGGAAGGAAGGAGTGCGTGGACTGTTTGACTGAGGTGAAGTCGGGCGACGACAGAGGGCAGAGGAAAGGAAGCGGACTATGCAAAGGTGCGAGGAGCAAAGGGAGCGGGGGAGAGGAAGGGGATGTGGGACCCCCGCGGGCCGCCTGAGCGCGTTGTCTGTTTACAGCTGTAGGAGGCAAAACCAACTCTGCATTAATTTAGACGCTTCACACGAGCACGCACTTCAGAGACGCGCAGACACACCGTTGTTCCTCCTCTTCGCTGCCGCTGAAGTCGGCGTTCGCTCGCACCGCGCTCCCGCCCCCCTTCGTCTCTCGGTGATTACAGTTTCTTTAAGAAGCAGACATCCCCCTGGTGGGCTGAATGTATTAATAAATTTGGTTTTGATTGTGTGCACCAAAGCCCCCCCATCATGAGCTGATTTGTATACATACTAGCACATTAGTAGATGTGCCTACCACCAGATAGGCCTTTTGAATAATTAATGTTTCTATTAAGTGCCACGGTGCCTCCCACCAATGGTCCATTAATATTAAAGGAATGTAAGCCCCCGCTAACAGCAGAGGGAATGACATCAAATGAGGCTGGGAGTCGGAGGGGCGTATGAAAGGCATCTCGTCGATAGGCTTTGGCCATAGCTTCTGTGTGAGTTTACTTTACAGCAAAGAGGATTCCCTGCCTCTCGGTGACAGTGAACAGAAAATACATCCAGCTGCTGCCTGAGGAAGAGATAAAAAGTGGGATTCCTCTGGTTCTCTCCCTCACACAGTCCGCGCTGGCTGATTGTTGGTATTTTGAACACCACAGGGATGGTGGGCCTGTCTGTCAGGATCACACCAGTGACTGCTGTAACCCTGAGAGAGCTGCTGCACCGTACTGTATGCGCGCTACACCTCATTACACCAGCCAATAGGAGGACGGGTGAAATGTCAAACATTAAAGTGAGTCCTGAACATGCCTGCACATATACTCACGCACATGGTGGTTTTTTATGGCTTTCTATTCACTACAAACTCTCTCATCACAGGCCCCCTGTCTCTCGACATTTAGACCCCCATAAAGAATTTAGGATGTAGTTTGTTGAGGAACAAGTGATCAGCGGGGTTTTATCAAGCCCATTAAATGCTACTCACAATTAAATGTGACATGCTCGAATTAGTCTGAGTCCAAAGACAAAGAGATTAGCTGCAAGCTCCTAAATTGTATCAAGGGCTATTTAATTTCAGAAGGATAATATACAGCGAGGGGAAGGATGCTGATCATCTACTATCACGTAGTGTAATTCTGAGAATAGTTTTAGAGCCTCAACGTGATAAATTCCCGGCGTAATAAATGTAGATGTTAAAGGTTGGGAATAAAGTACAGTAGTTGGGATAATGAACTATTATTGTCTGGGGAATGTCACTGAGCTTGGTCAGCCACCACCGTTACAGTGACGTGCTCTTCTTGCATGGCCTGAAGGCAGCGCTGGCGCAGTATTGCTTTCTGCTGTATGTGTTAGTTTAGCCTTGGCTGCATCAGCACAACTTTCCCCACCATTACTTCAGCTGAATAAGTCAGTAGCGCATCGACAGACATCCCCAGGCTGTTCACTTCACCAGCTTTTAGTTTTTCTCAGACGAGCAGATCATCTTTCTCTCGAGTTTCTTTTCTTGTGGATTAGAATGCCTCTCTTCTCGATTTAGGTCACCTCATGCTTCCTTAGCCTAATCTTTTCATGGTGGTTACCAACAGAACGTCGAAGAAAAATGTGGTGGTAAGTGATCAATACTGATCCCCTGAGCTGAAGACGGATTATTCTACTGTGGGGCAGGGGCTGCCGTGCACAAGCTGACTGGCCGTTTGCTGGGAATTACCCTTTATTGACAGTATGACAGTGCCAGGAAAACGGCAGCACTGGTCCTAAAAGGATTACATGGGGAGCGTGCCGTGGCAGCTCTGGGTGGGAACGGCGAGCTGAGGTTAAGGGAGGCAGTTTGTGCAGCTTCCGCTTCCTCTTCTCTCTCCGTGTTGTAAGACAAACAAGCAAGCTGTTGCTTGGAGGAGGAGGATGTGTCACTCGGCTAGTGGGAGACGAGATGATGAAAGACGGAAAGGACGAGAGCTGGAAAAGAAAAGGATGCTGCAGTGAAATATAAAGATCTACTCCTCCCATCTAAAGACTATCTGCAGTGCATGACAGCAGCGCGCTCCCTCTGGTCTATAAAGGTCATTAGGGTCTGGTTACAGGCACTCCAACCACGTACAAGTAGACTCCCGCATCGATTATTTCCTCACTTTGTTTTGTAGGGAAGACAAAAACCAAAGAGCAGCACGTTTCTCGCTCCTCCCAGCCTAAAGACACTGGTGGCGTGGGCTTGTTCTGTGATCCACTGATGAATAGAGGCTCTCTTTGCCAGTGGCAGAGCTCAGTCAGATGAGTTTCACGCATGGATTAGACTGTCTTCATGTGCTGGGTCCACAACAGGAAGGGTTTCATTTCAGCTTCAAGGGTAGAAGAAGGAGGACTCCCGAGCTTTTAGCAAACCCATCTGTGATACAGCGCTGCTGTCCTGTCAGCGCGCCGGCCCTGCTGTCGCCCATCATGGCTGTTAGGACTGAGCCAAGGGGCGTCCACAGTCCCTCCGCTGCACACCCCGTGTCCTCTGGCCTTTTCTTCATTCCAGTGTTTTTTTACTCTTTTCTTTTTGTTTTACTGTCTCCCTCTGTGTTCCCTCTCCCTCTCTCTCTCAGGCCCTCACAGTGCTTATGTAACCATCACTAAGTCTCCTCCAATAGCTGCTACCATCGCCTGACATGGATATATTTAGCCGTTATGTCTCCCCCCCCACCCTATACCCTGCATGCCCAAGCAGTGGTAAAAGATTCATGTATTCAAACCCCTCAGGCGGTGCAGTGACACACTTACTTTACATCCAGAGCAATTAATGTCCACTAAATCTAGATTACAATGCTGGCGTCCCACAGGAAAGCCGCAACGCAATAGTGGGTGTTTGGGGTAGGGAGGGGGTAGGTGTACAGCACCTCTTGAAGGGTGGCCGTCACGTGGCACGGTGCAGCTCAGTAAGCGGGCACAACTGACTGTTGGTTTCCCCCTTCGCTTGCAGGGCCAGTAATAGCATATTGATTGTTTACATAGTACCAGTGGTTCCACACAGCCGAGTGACGGTCATCTCCTCCCCACTGCCCTCCTCCATCTCCTCCAAACAGTACAGTCTACTCTCTTGATCTTCCGTTATCGCTCTCTCTTTCTCTGCGCTCCCTCGCCGCTCTATCTCCTTTACCTTCCTCCTCCTCCTCTTCTCCTCTGTGGTTTAAAGGGCTGGACGGCGGCCAGATCAGAGCGTCAACAGGGCTCTGCAGCACAGAAGGCACCGTGCCACTGTGTGCCAAGGTCATGCTGGGCAGCCATATTGTATTTTAGGAGTAGGAGGTCTGCACAAAACACTAATACAGCCTCTTGTTTGATTTATCACCCGTGGCAACAGCAGCAGATTCTCTACATTGTGAATAATTCCTCCAATTTTCCATCTATTTTTTCTTCTATTGTTGTATGATTGAGTTGCAGAAGTGTAAAAGAAGTTTAAAACTCTGGACTTTAGGTGTCGTTGCGTGTGAAACGCCTACAAAGCATGTACCATTAACTACTGTTGTGATGGGAGTGCGCTCTTGGCACAATGACTCATGGCATGTTCTGACATTCTGTGGACGCAGGCATGCCGAGTGCGCCTAATTGCTTTTACAACCACCTGGACGGAAAGAGCAGTTTTACCCTTGAGCATCCAAGCAAACCTGTGCTCATTTATGATTTATACAAGACGGAGGGAAAAAAAACATGTATAAACTACCTGACTTCCCCTGTTGGTGGCATATAGGTGAGCCCGGTGGCTGGACCCCCGGAGGGAGGCACGCGGGTGACCATCCACGGCACCAACCTCGGTTTGACCTTCTCGGACATGGTGGACAACGTGGAGGTGGCGGGTGTGAGGTGTACACCCGTGGAGGATGGCTACATCATTGCAGAGCAGTAAGTCACAAACAAGTTGTTATTTTTATTCACCAACTAAAATGAACACTTCAGCGATGCTGCTTGTTGTTTTTGGGTTTTTTTACATTATGCATGGGATGTTTTCAAAGTGAACAAACTTAATGCATTGTGAGAAAAATCTGCTTCCTGGATCGTCTCTGATTGGAGCAGGCCCAGACAGTATCGCCCTGACATTACTACCCCCCCACAGCACACTACCCCAGTTCCCTCCCCGTAGCTCATCCAATCATCAACAATCCCACAACAGCTGTGTGTGTTTACTTCCCTAATTGTCCCACGCTGTGCATACATCCCGGTGAAGCCTGTCCCGTTCGCCCTGAACTAATGAAACGTGGCCCATGCTTCCCACTCCAGCACTTCTCCCCCTGGCTAGACACGCACACATGTTTAGAGAAAGAAACCTGGCGCCTCATGCTCGCTTCATCTCCTCAGGTGAGGCAGGGCCTGCAGGCATAAGAAGATGCTTTAGCCTAAAGAAGTATTAGTGTAACGTGTGTGTTATGATTAGAGTCACTGCCTTCAAGTACTTAGCTTTGTTTGGGAAAGACATGTAGTTGTCTATGAGGAAAACAGACGCTGTAATGATTCTACACAGCATAGAAAGAGAAAACTACAAATGATGCCGCTTCATGGGGTTTGAAAATGGAAATCGTTTCACAGATATGTTTTTTCCTTTTAGGAAAGATGAGAAATGATCCTTCAACAGGCTTGGAGTCAGTCATAGAACAGTTTTAAATGTGCAGTGCACACACACACACACACACACGCACAGGCTATCACAGTGCTGGCTCTCAGAGGAGCCTTTAACCCTGATTCTTTCCTTGGCCTATTTCTGCCCTCAGAACGAGCACAGCTCAGCACCGCGGCCTCGCTGTAACTCGCATGCTGCACCTTCATTCTTGCGGCGCTGCCACACACATGTACGCACAGTCGCCGCTCACATGCTGGTTATTTTCTAAATGAAATAACATTATTTCAAGCTTTTAGCGACAGCTCATCGATAGCGGCGATGTCACACTGTACAGTACTGTACGTCTGTGGTTTCTAGCTCATTACTGGGCAGTTGTAATTAAAATTCACTATGTGCCACTTAGCTGTAGGGGACAATTTGTCAGCAGCGCACTGATCTGACAGCACTTTTAATCCAATTGGGGACAAGCCAGGGAATTCATTTATATGGCATGTTAAAAAAATAGGCTGGGCGAAATTAAAAAAGTAACCTGTGACCCCTTTCTTCTGACTTGAAAAGGAATTGGAGTCGTCGCGATAATGTTCTGAGCCGGACTTTTATTCGGTGTGGATTGGCTCCAGGTTCATTATATGCATGTCCTTATCTGACTGTTGCTGTTTTGCTTTTTGGAGGTTTAATTGAGTCACTAGGTTTCCTGTGATGGGCTGGACTGGACACAAAAAAAAGAAAAACCTACATATTTATGTTACTACTTCAGAGGAAGGTGCAAACAGCCACTGCTGCTTTGAAGCAAAGGTTTTCTGCAGCCAGAAAGTCCTTTTTCTCTGCCGCCTGATGTTCTTCTGCAGCATTTTACATTGGCCTTCATTAGTATGAATTCAGTTTAGCATTAACCCTCAGGTTTCCCCATGAAGACCAAGGCCCTTGATGGCGACTGCGTAGATACAATTGGGTGTTGGGTTTTGAAAAGCTGAGCGTATTTCCATAAATATGCAGCTTCAAAAGGAGCAGTAAAGCAGGCCTTCAGCTTGGAAAGGGAGTGATGTTCTGTTTCTCTTAGGCCCAGTGGGATGAAAATATAAGCTCTGCCAGTGAGTAAATCCTCCTTTAGCCACTGGCTTCCACATAGTTCATCTATCAAAGCTCCTGGAGTCACTTGTTGTAATTCACCTGATCAGCTCTGAAGAAACGATGCGTCTTCTTCATCAGCTCCACTCCTGCCTTCCTGCGCGCCACACATTCTGTCTCTTGTTCCACACTATGATTGCTTCTTGTATTTTAGAGTATTCCCTGGCACCACCAATCGATAGGCGCCCTCGTTTTATTATATCGTTCGATCTGGTCACCTGCAGCGTCGGTTGACACCTGATCACATGCTAAGATGAAGCTGTATTGATCTTGCCGCGCTATCTACATCACACGTACCCCACTGGCACAGCACCAGCGCTGTCAGGTGCCTGGTCGTTGTGGGGGGGGGGGTGCCTGGGCGTGTTGGAGTGCGCCAAGGGATGGCAAGAAGGAGCCTCATTTAAAGAGCGTCTTCGATGGGGTCCCGGTCGATGCCTGGATGTGTCCTGTAATGAAATGAGTGAGACAACAAAAGAAGATTGCATTTAGAGCGGTGGATAAATCGATGGGAGGCAGAGAAGTGTTTTGATTACTTTCGCTCAAGCATTGAAACATATGGACAACGTTGGGATTCTCTCCAGTCACTTGCAGTGAAGAGCAACTGCTTTACGCGCAGTCGTGGTTTAATCCGTTGTGTTGTGTCTTTTGCAGGATTGTGTGCGAGATGGATGCAGCTCCTGCAGACAGCAGGCCCGGTCCGGTCCAGCTGTGCGTCGGAGAGTGCAGGCCGGAGCTCAAGGCTCGCTCCTCACAGCTCTACTCCTTCGTGGTATGACTGCGACTACACCACACTACGTCTGCATCCTCGTGTAATGTTACTTACTGCGCTTATGAAGTGCGCCGTAGCTGACATGAGATAAACAAAAGAGCGGCGCCAAATAATGCGGTTAGCTCAATTAAAAGTGATGCAAAGTAATTGTTTATTTGCCATAGGCAAATAATATTAATGTGCGTTGCCATGCCAACCAACAGTGTAATTAAGCCGCTCTGTATGCACACTTATTACTTTCAATGTAACATTCCTCTATTAACAACACAAGGTTTCCAGGGGGTGTTCATTACCGAGCCCTGCGTGTTTTTCAGCTCGTAGACGCGATCTGTCTTTATTGAGATGAATGAAATGAACATAGTCTCATAACCCGCTCCCACTGCTGGCGAGCGTTTTCCGGTTCTCCGGTGCTGCAGGTGAACTTTCTCTAACTGCTGAACTGCATTATGTAAGTTGGGCTTCACCCAGTGGAAGGCAGGACGTTGAGAGCTCTGGCATTGTTTCAGGTATTGTTAAAGTAGGTATTGTGAGAGTAGTGGAGCGGTGTGAGTGGATGGTTGGAGTGAAGGACGAACAGAGAGACGTATGTAAAAACGACTTGCTGTAATATGAGGCAGCTCTCCGTCCTGTAATAGCAGGTACGCGTGAACACGATCTACTCCCCGTCCTCGCATATCCACGCGTACATTTCCTCGTCTCTGTCGCCTGCTCTCCGCCCAGCCTGCAGCTAACAGATAATCCACTTTCCCATTCGCGCTCTATCACACCTTCACAATTAGCGCTCCCTTAACAATTAACAGCAGCCAGTAATTACAACTGTTGTTTTCAGACTACCTGCTCCAGCCTGCATCCTGGAAGTCACACTGTAGCTGACAGAATTTGACAAAGTGATGCTCTGGGCCCTGTTGTAAACCCTCGGCTACTTTTTCTCACCAGCGTTACGGCTGCTACGCCGGGAAGCAGTGGGATTCCTCAGAGAATACTACACAAAGCATAGAGCTGGCACCACTTGCGATTCCCCTGGATTGCAGACACCTAGAAAAGAGAAAAGAAAGAAGAAGAAAAAATAGCACACGCCATCACAGAGATTCAATTTTCCCGACAATACACACTCCCTCTGTGACGGCCTGTTTCAGCCAGGAGCAGAGGAGCACTTGGCAAAGGGGCAGTGCAAATGACAGAGCGTGCATTTAGTTGTTTTTAAAGAGTTGTTTGGTGTTTGTGTGCAAAGCGGTGTGCGTGCTTCTCCGTGTGTACTGTTGCATGTGTGTTCCTCCGGATGACGGGCTGTCTGCTCGGATATTTCTCCATCTGTCTGCGTGACGGCGGCCTATCTGCCTGTCGCTGTAAACATGAGTTATTTTCAGACTGGCTTTAAAAAGCTTCACTCATACACAGGAGGAAGATCTCTCAGGGACTCCAAGAGCTCCTAGTTTTATCCTCTTCTCTGCCACCACTCCACGCACTCCGCTCCCATCGCCATGGGAATATGAATAACTGTAATTTGCTGGGGATTTGTGATAATACTATACGTGAAGGTTTCAAGCAGCACAACAGAGCTGCTTCCCCTGTCACTTTAGAAAATATCCATGTGTTAACCGTCCTCCTGGTCTCTCATGCTGTCCTCTCTTTCCTGCTCTTCCCTTCCCTGTTGCTCTCGCAGCCTATATTAACCTTTGTCGTTTTGCATCTCTCTGTTTTTTTAGACTCCAACGGTCACAGGCCTGTCACCTAGCAGAGGTCCAGAGTCTGGGGGCACCAAGGTAACCATAATGGGAGAAAACCTTGGCGCCGGCAGCAGCGTCGGCGTTCAGTTTGGAAACCAGACATGCGAGTTCTTTGGGTGAGACTTTACTTGGGTTCCTTTCTGCAATAAAAGTGCTATTAGTAGCCCATAAACTTTAATTTGCTAAAACAGCCTGACTCTTCTCGAATAAAGGGTTTTTATTGCACATTACATGAGGTGGAAATGTTCATATTCAATAAAGTGCCAATGAAACACGCAGATCTGACTTTCACAGCTTACCGTGCTTCTTAATTAGGATGTGAGACTAACTCGCTCTCTAGGAATGCTGGGAGTCATCACCCGCAGTGGCTAAAAAACAAAGGCAGCAGGAGCGTTTGTCTTTTCTGTCATGCTTGCACTTTTTTCCAACTATATTTATGCATTAGGATGGTATTAGCATTTTGCGGCACCGCCACCATGTGCAATGTGCCGTTAGGATGTGCTGCCATCAGAATCCTATGACTCAGTGTTTCTTCAACTTTTCTGAGCCGCTACATACATCACTGTCAGAACAATGTATTTATGGCATGCTGCGCCGTAGAGCTTTTATGGATTATTTCCATTAAATAAGATGCTATATTTTACAGATTTCTTGTATTTTTCTCCCTTGATATTAGTGAGAATTCCCGTGGGGGAGCGAAGCGTCTGTCACTCCCTCTGTCAGAAACTGCTGTAAATCTTAATAGGGTTTTGATGACCTGCTGCATCTAACCCTGTAATAATAGCTTCCAAAAAATCCGGTGCTCCTACAGCTTTTTCCCTTCATCTATCCGCCTCCTTCTCATTCTTTCTCTCTGTCACCCTGTTCATCTTGTGTCTTGTGTCTCGTGTCTCACTCTCAAAGTTTCCTTCCCATCCCACCTTCCCTCTCGTAGTTGCTCCCACATGCCCCGCTTCTACGTTCCACTCTTGTGAGCATCTATTTTAATCCCCGCCGCCGTAGTCTGACAGTAATGTCCCACGGTTGAATGAGATATGGGGCTAATTGCTCGTTTGTGTTTCTCCGCTGTATTCCTAACGTGAGAGGAAGACGAGGACGTGGAGCCGTTCTACTACAAGCTAATTCCTGCTAATGAATTGGGACAAATTCAAGGGGGTGGGCAGGTAGAACACGAATCCATGACAACAGAGGGAAAAGCATAGTTGTATGTCTGAAAAATGTCAAACGCGTTCACCAAGTAACTGATCCTTTCTTACATACGTATCTGTGTTTATGAATAGTGTGTTACTACCTGACAAAGACTATGTGCACTTGTGTTAATATATGTTAATAAAAACAGGTAAATGTTTTAAATATGTTGTGCATATATGCTGTGAACTAAACCGGCGGTGTTGTGCTTCGCTTATAGACGGACCATGACGGAGATAGTGTGCTACTCTGCGCCTTCTGTGTCCGGTGTTGGCCCAGTGCAAATCAGCGTGAGTGTGGATCATGCCCAAATCAGGGAGAGCCTCGCCTTCGAGTACATAGAGGACCCCACTGTCCAGCGCATTGAACCAGACTGGAGCATTGCAAGGTGAAGGCAGAACGTAGTCAGACTGTACATGTGACATGTGGTTTTATCCACATCGTCAGCAACCTGACCAAAAACTGCACCCCCCCTTCCCACCCAGAACCTAAAGCCAGCCAGTGAAACTACACAGACACTAGTCAATATTGCACTTTCAATTACTGCTCTGTTCTCTTCCAATTAGTCTGGATCTGATAGAACTGCCTCAGCTCACAGACTGGAGAGGACGGGCGCTGCTAACGCCGCGATTCTCCTCCCGTATGCAGTGTTGATCCATCTTTTAAAACATCTTCGGCGGATAGCTACACTTACGCCATTACACTACTAATTAAAAGCAGGAGATGGAAGAAGATGAAATAGCAGCTTAGTGGAACAATGTGCTGTCAGAGGTGTGAATCCGCAGCAGATGGCATGGGCTCACAGACGGAGTGCAGGGGACACTGCAGCACGCAGGGACGGAAAGAGGGTAGGACTTAAGCGAGACATTGTGCTGGTCATGTTCGCCAGCTTTACATCATGTGAGAAGTAGCGAAGACAGACAGATGCCGTCTTCAGACAGAGAGAGCGGGAGCGGTTAGGGAATGAATCTCGTCTCCACAGCAGTAGGGTGTATAATTTAATGGGCCTATACACAGCACAAGGTCCACACTCAGTAACTCACTCTCTTGACACTACGGTGAACCGCCAGCCTGAACCCACCAAACATTTGTTATTGCAACAATCCCTGCTAGGCATCTTTATTCAGCATGTCGCTTCCACATTGACAAGCGCAACAAACATCAACAGCAGCCCGGACAGCTGCAGGTGGAGCCGCACATCCCGCAGTTTCCCTCCTACTCCACTATGCTGCTCGAGACCACCACCGCATGCGTAAATGCTCGAGCTGTCTTCCTATTTCACACACAAATCTGCACCAATTGATTGAAGTCAGTGAAGTTAAAAAGCATCTCTAATCATCCTCCACTCCAAAGACTGTTATCTCCCAAAAGAGGATGAGATGAACAACGAGGTTAGTTTAGTTGAGAATTGCTTTGGTTCTTTTCCTCTCGGTCGTTTACCTTCGTTTTCTTTTTAATAAGACACAAAGAAATGAGGAAAGAACTTGACGAACGCATATATTCACACCTTTGTGTAACTTTTTCATCAGTGGCCACACTCCTCTAATGGTGACGGGGACCAATCTGGACGTGGTTCAGGAGCCCAGGATCCGAGTCAAGTACGCTGGCCAGGAGTCTGTCAACGTAAGAACCACTATGTTACACAGAGCTTGTGTTGTTACTAGTCCACCTTCTACGTGCACATGCTGGATAATGTGCGCCGACGACTCCCCGACTCCCTAAGCTCCGCCATGCAAGCGAGCTAAGTGATGTTCCGTTTGGGTGAAAATGTGTTATCCTTCCTAACAGCCCCTCCAGCCCGCCGTGCTTCCGTAAACTCAACACTGAAACCCAGTCATCTCAAGCACTTCCAACTAGCATCTGAATAATGCAGCTGGCAGGGAGAGAGTGGTCTGCATGCAGTATTTAATTAGGAGTTTACTCTAAATGTTCTCCAGGCTAAATCTTAGCTCCCTTCTCCATCTCCCACTTGCTGAATGCTGTTGTGTTTTTTTTTTTTTACTGTCACGCATCCAGAACAGCATTTTCACTTTTCCAAACTATATACACATACTTTTGCAGTATTGGATGAAGCTGGAGGACAGTGGAGCTGGAGGAGGGCTGTGGGTGGGTCTCTGGGGGAAGGATGTCGGAGGTGTGCATGATTGGGGGCAAGGAGACTCCTAATGGCTTTCAATGGAAGATTAACTGCGGTCAGAAGTCTTTGGTCAGCATAAAGAGCCCTTGTATAATCAAAGTCTTGGCTGCGAGAAATCGTTACAAATTGCATTTGAGCCCATGTCCTGGGGGTCCTTGTTTAATTAAGAGGACGGGAATTTCTTGGTGTGGTCTATGGAAGGTGGGCAGGTCAGACGAATGGAGTAGCAAGGAGAGAGAGGCGTGGAGAGGAAAACGGGTAAAAGAATAATGCCCTTAAAGAACCCTACAGGAGGTGTCGGCTGTTGATCTATATCTGAAAAGGTATATAAGAAAATATTTACAATAATAATATAAGAGCACAATATGGAATTCATTTGGCCTTAGGTCCAATTAGCATAGAACCGCGAGAGTCAGGCAGTCATCAAATGCTAAGATGAACCTTTAGAGCAGTATGAATGTCAACAGGGTGGACTGGCCTCACACAATATGATCCTGTGTTAGGACACTGCTACGTTTGGCTAAAGTTAGACGATAAAAACAATAATAATATGGAGCTGTGAGAGTTAATTACTTCACTTACAGGATCTCGGAGGATGCGAGCATACACGGAAACATCCTTAATGCCATGCCTTTCTCCATTTTGTCCCCCTCTGCGATTCCAACTTCCCCTCCTTGACATAAGTAGTCTAAAATTGGCCTTAAGTGTCTGACTTGCTTAGTGAATGTTCCTTTACTAAAAACCTTAACTGTGCCCTGGGCTCTTTGTGCTGCACTGTTTCCCTGAAAGACCTTTGTGAGTTATGAAAGCTTAGTAATTACAAGTCAAAGACGGATCTTTGCTGCTGTTTTATGTTGGGAGAAGAGAAAAAAGGGAGATACTCCTGGAGACCCAGTAAAATGGGTTTTTACTGTCTGATTTGTCAGTTTCTGTGGTTGTAGGTCTCAACCCAGCCTCGTCTTCCTGCGGCTCCCCACCAACACAAGCCCGTGTCAGTGTCTTGATTGCCCTCACAGCCGCAAAGAATGAATTTCTATTAAGTGCTAAAGTTACAATTATCCATCTTTCATCTCCCCTCTTTTGCCACTAGAGAAATGCAAACAGTAGAGCGGCCTATAGCAATAGGAGCGGCTGTCTGTCAGCCAGCCTGCCGTCAAATGATCACCTGTCTCACACTAAATTGCTTCTCTTCTCTCCCTCCCTTGTGTCACCTGCACAGATTCACAAAGAAAGTGTGAGAGCCAAAAAAAAAGACATTTCTCTTTGTGAAATGCTCTGTATCCGTCACCAGATCCAGATTAAAGATCTAGATTAAAGCTAAAAGGGTTTCTTTCCGGCTCCAGAACATTTCCCTGTCTTAGAAAGATTTCATCTACCGCGTTTGCCACGCGTAAGATGTCCTGGACCGACGGAGGACATCAGGTGCATTTGCAGCCGCTGCTTATCATAGAAAGTGTTGAGCATGGGCGTGCTATCTTCCAGGGCAATCAGGCTGATTGTCTGAGCGCTGGAGAAGGCTGCTGATCAAAGCCACGAGCGACGATAATGGAAGCTCCAAACATACATTTGGCTCAATGCTATGTTTGCATGCACAGCATCCTACAGCTGCAGCAAACGCAACGTAAGCAGCCGTTTGCAACACTCGGGTGAGAACAGCCACTCTTGCACTTCATGTCATTTCTGTTGTCTTATGAGAAGAAAAGTGGCTCAAGCCGTAATCAGAAGGCGTCTGACAGATGAGCCTATGGCTGCGTGCGGCGTGCATCCTAGAGGAGAGGTAAACTTCTGGCTCTGGGTTTGCACTAGCTTGTGTCTGGACGTATGCGAGCTGAAGTCAGAATTAATGCCAGTTATTAGCTACTGCAGCAGGGAAATAGATGGAGAGCATGGCTAGCTATCCAGCACAGAGGCTGGCTTTTCAGTGTTGGCTACTATCAGATGACCTTTGACTGCATGATCCCTCACACTTCTCCTACGCACATTTCCACAGCCAGACCGTATTATGCCTTCCTTCTCTCTCACTCCCTCTGTCTTTCTCGCCGCTGCCCTGGCCAAAGACCTTTGAATGGTTGAGTGGGTTGCAGCAGCACAGTAGATCATGGTAATGTATTCAGCTAGAGGGGTTGGAGAGTTACTGCCTTAGAACAGCCTAGCTCCATCCAGCACTAGAGGAAGAAGACAGATGAGACCAGGATTCCAATTATTTTCTCTATCTGTTGACCTCAATTCACTTTATCAATGTTAAACAACGTGTATCTGCTTCTAAAGGAGTGAATGGAGCCTGCTGTTAGATATGTAGAAATATATCAACTTCTAGTTTTGTGATGTGCAAGAGGTACAGAGCGAGAACTGAATGTAATGTTGAGTCAGTGCTGATATCATGACTGCATACGGCGGCACCCTGCTGAGACGTAGATGTAGCAGTGGGAACTAATCGTGTGATTCAGTGGGGTATTTGGAAATCCAGTAATCCCATAAATCCTTTTGTAGTGCAAACAGAACGCGCTGTGCATAAATAAAAAAGGACTTTATATCTATATCTATATCTACAGGAGTCGTGCACAGTTGGCCAAAGAGGAGGCCCATAACCCGCGATGAAATCCTGCGATGCCCCATTTTCCCGTCACTTCCTTTACTCATCGCTTTGGATTTACACGCGACATACTCACTGCTTAAATAACATCCTACATGACAGCGGCAGTTTTCTATCCTGACAGGGTTCAAGGAAGGAAAGGATTTATTTAAGAAAAATACAGATGAGCGAGGACAAAAACTCCACAGTATCCATCTCGGGCAGAGCAGATGGTCGTCAGAGCTGTAGTTGACTTGCAAATGCGTCGACAGTCACGAGGATGCTGCCGGAGCATCTGGGCCTGTCTGCGTAACGTCACCATGCCAACAGGAAGAAAGCAGCCATACCACGCTTAAGCTGAACCCCTTTGTCCATCAAGCCTTGAATTCCCATCTAGTGGTCAGAGTGGGTTACATGAACATATTGTTGTAGGATTCATCACCTGGTGAATGTCTCGTCAGAGAAAAGGCTTCTTCTCTGCTGTTGTCACACGCTGCCACTGTAACTGCTACAGGGAGCTGCGACGGTGCATTCAGGGGTTGTTGTGCAGCTACAGACAGGTAGGGGTTGTACTGCTTTACCGCGCAGAGCTGGCAGTTTATTGTTTCGACATAGATAAATGATTGATGATTGATCAACCACTAATTCATGGTCATGACATGCTCTACACGGTGGGTTGACATGCGGGGCTAGAAGCTTAACAAGGAGACCAGTCCCTCCTTACACCTGTACAGACCCACTCCCACAACTCACCGTGCACCACACAGAATATGCAGCGAGCATCGATCTCCCCGGCTCGCTCCGGAGCGGCAGACAACAGGTAGGAGGCGAGGTAGTCGCTAGCCTTCACCGGCTTTGATGATATTTACTTCTAATTAAGTTTCTTCCCCAGAGAGAGAGCTGGGAGGGAGTGAAAAGAGATAAAAAACCTCTCTGAGCAGAGGGCTGTGCAGCAATCAATCCTCTCTCCCCTTTCCCTTTAGAGCTGAGCCGGGGAAGATGGATGGAAGACAGGTCTCTCATCTGGGCAAACTGGAGAGAATTAATAAAAGAGCCATAGCTCAGCCTACACCTGAGGAGACAGAGGAGCGTTGCGGCCATCCTTTGTGGTTGTTGTCCTCCAGTGTGTTCCAGTGAAGCAGAAGCAGCCATTTGTTTTCCGTTTTATGGAGGCTTCCCCTTCGATAAAGATGGATTTAATGACGCGCAAGAAATAAATAATGGGGATTTTATTCACCAGTTATTGGGCTGGTGAGCTCCCTGCTGGCTCATGTTGGTATCAGCGTGTCTCACTTTAAACAAATAGAGAGCTTCATGTCAGATCAGAACACGCTGTTTTACTTCTGAGCCATAGACGGAGAGGAAAAAAAACCTGAGCTGTGTTGAGCAGTGTTCGTTTATCCCGGATGACTGAATCACAGTCATTGTTTCATTCCAGGGTGCTCAGACTATCATAGCATGATGTGCGCAACACGTCTCCAGCAGTTTCTCAGATTCTCCTCCCGCCGCTCTCTGTTCTTTCCAGGTGTGTAAAGTGTTGAACACCACCAGTATGAGCTGCTTCGCTCCGTCCCTGATGACGGAGTACCATCCAAGCTTGGACACGGTGAAGCACGCGGATGAGTTTGGCTTCATTTTCAACAACGTGCAGGCGCTTCTGGTCTACAACAACACCAACCTCCTGTACTACCCCAACCCTTCCTTTGAGCCTCTCAGCACCACCGGTGTCCTGGAGCAGAAACCGGGCTCGCCCATTATTCTGAAGGTATGAAACGTACGCTGTACGTATTCAGCCACACCTTTCCATTTAGTTCCATTTATGTTTCCCTAAATGTTTCCTTTTAGGGAAACATTTAGTTCTTTAGTCCTGATTGCCAGCTGTTCCTGCCGCTGTGAAATGTCTCACCTTGTTTGCTCTCGGTATGGAAGCATATTTGGCCCCAGCTGTGCCGAAACGAAGGGATCTAATTTACGCTGTGTTTAGGTGACATATCGGCTTCGTGGCTTTTTAAAACGCTCTGAAGTTCAACGAGTCGTGCGTTTGTGTGTCTGACTTTTTCTCCTAATTTCACACCCCTCTGTCCCCCTATGTCCACACGCCCACAGGGCAGAAACCTGGTCCCCCCAGCGTCGGGAGGAGTGAAGCTTAACTACACGGTACTGATTGGAGAGACTCCCTGCTCTGTCACTGTGTCTGAGAGCCAGTTGCTGTGTGAGCCGCCCAACCTCACCGGACAGTACAAAGTTATGGTCAGTGTGTGTCCGTCTTCTTTAGTGTCTCTCCCACTCAGTTTATGTCTCTCCCCGTATTGGTAGTTTCTTCTTCCTAATAGTTGGCCTCTAAACTCCATTATTTGTGCTCTCATCATCGCTCGTTCAGCTGAAGAAAAGAGGTCAAAGAGAACAGCATGAGTGTGCTCCAGCTGTCAAAAGGTTCTGCCAGAATTCGCTGCAATTATTTTTAGATGCCCGCTTGCTTATTGAGTGCAAGACCCAGACTATTTCCATCTCAGCGTCGCCGTGCAGGTGTTTGCACTCGGTCTCCATTTCAGCAGACAATACTTACCCGTGTTTTGGCAGAATCGTGTTGCTGTGCATCAATTAGAGCGTGAAAAAAAAGTTTTGAACTGCTGTGATGTGTTGAAATATTAATAAATTATGCATCTCACTGTTTGTTTTTTTAGTTTTAAAGGGCAACTTTAAAGGGCAGCGATTCTTTTTAACTGCATGACATCATCTTGACTGAAACTAAGTCCTCAGACTCTGTTTTTGAGGTAGAACCAGAGCCATTCATAGAGTCGAGCCGTAGAAAGCGAGGTGAAATCAGAAAAGTCCGAAGAAGACCTGACTGTGTCTCTCCACACAGGTTCAGGTAGGTGGCCTCCACATCTCTCCTGGTGCGGTTCACATCATGTCGGACAGCTTGCTGACACTTCCGGCCATCGTCAGCATCGCCGCCGGCGGAGGCCTCCTCCTCATCATCGTCATCCTCGTCCTCATCGCCTACAAGCGGAAGTCGCGTGAGAACGACCTGACCCTTAAGCGCCTGCAGATGCAAATGGACAACCTGGAGTCACGAGTTGCCCTGGAGTGCAAAGAAGGTGAGTGTCAGGGCGCGGAAACGTGCAGCAGCCCAGCGTTGGGCTGTAGATGGCAGAGAGAGGGTGATTACGGGTCTACTTTGTGGAATATCCATTTACAGGCGGTAATTTTAGAGGCTGCTCTATCACTCACATAGCTGAATGGGGCCCGTGAATGCATTTCACCTATGCGAGCTATAATCATGTAACAGGCAAAATGTGTATTTATGCACACAGTGCATTAAGTGAATTACTGGGGCTCTGTGTGTAACTTTAGTGTCACTGAGTCAGTCTGATTATATATCACAGTACAACTGGTTCAGTCTTTTCTGCATCTGACTTACAATATGATGTAGTGAATCTGCTTTTTCCTGATTTCTAGTTTGTCCGTGTGGAGACGGCAAACACACACAAATATAAAAGCTTTCATTCAGTGTTAAGCACATTTTATTCATGTTGCATTGAGTAATGCTCGACATGAAGCTCTTCATGCCGACTCGTGAGTGCGCTAGTATCTAACGCGCAGCTGTTTTTTGAAACTCACTCCTCCCCTGTTGGCTCAGGGGTTAAAAGTGGCCACAGTAGTCCATCTAACCATTGAGCGTCCACGCGGTGGAAGGACTACAGATGAGCACAGGCTGACCTCCAGCTGCCACTCCAGCACTGCTCCAACTCTCGGTTTCATACGAATGCTTTGAAATAAACACTGATTGGCCCCTGATGTCATCATCGATATATCGCTGAGACGCTGGTTCAAGCTTGACAGTGTTCGCGGATGTCATCAGCCAGGGAGGACCTTATTACTTACGCCCTCCAGCCATACCTGATCAGCTCCCCTAGTGTTAATAAGCAGCGGGGAAATGTGTACATCAAGATTTCAAGATTCAAGATTCAAGATTCAAAACACTTTATTAATCCCAGAGGGAAATTGTTTGCCATAAATACAGCCGCT
>JAUMHF010000024.1:17812886-17848455 GCA_032359275.1 Microctenopoma steveboyesi
AGGGATTGTCCAGAATTGAGAGAAGTTTGGAGAGCATTCTCTTCTCAGCTACTATGTGTAGAGGGTCCAGCTCCACCAAAGGTCCTGTGTGGTCCAATGACAGACGAAGAGACAGAGCAGACAAACAGGGGGAATCAGACCCGCACAGGCAGCCTTGGGAAAAGAGGAGATTAATGTTTTAACCATTAGCTGCAGCCAGGAGTGTTCAGCCCCGCAGGGTGGATTTAGATGGGTACCTGGGTTCCTCCTTACGAGTAGATGTGGTTCCATGTGCGAGTTAGTGTGTGAACCCAGGATTAGGGCCTGCGAGCTGAGGGTTTAGACTTTCTGGAGAGAGAGTGGGAATTCCGAGGAGGATGTTGTGGGACCACCGCTGCTCCTGTGATAGGCTGCAGCCAGGGAGCCTCCCCAAGGGCGGCGAAGCAGAGCCGCACAGCCGTGGGCCTGAGCAGGAGCCAGTCAGGATGGAGCCAATTAACCAGTGCTCACCTGCAGCCTCACACTGACATGACACAAACTCTTTGGGGCCTTAGCTGCAGCCAATTTACTGGCTGCTAGATAAAAATAAGTGAGAAGGGGGGGGGGGTTGTGTGAAAACCTGTGTGTTCTGTCTTTTTTAAGAGAGAGATATGAAATATTGAATTTTTCTGCCATGAAGAGTGTCTGGGGCTTTAACTTTCAATAGTAGCAAACACCGTGAAGATAAGGAGGATTCACATATTTGCTCCTCTGGGATTAAAGAACAGTTTTTTTCTTATGCTGTATGTCTCCAGCGTTTACTCCAACTGCTCTCTCCCTCGTAATTTTCTTCTCTACCAGCCTTTGCCGAGCTGCAGACCGACATCAATGAGCTGACCAGTGACCTGGACAGAGCCGGGATCCCACATCTGGACTACAGGACCTACGCCATGAGAGTCCTCTTCCCGGGCATCGAGGATCACCCTGTCCTCAGAGAACTGGAGGTAGGGGGAGACGGAGAAGGACTGAGACACATGAGCAGCAGATAAGTTGAGAAAGGGCAGAGAAAGTCAAACTGAGGTAGGAAGAGAGAGAGAGCGAGCGGTAGAGTGGAGTTTAACCTCACCACTCCCCCTGCGGGGTAAACTCCATAAGCAGCAGAGTGCTTGAGGGGGAGAGGAAACCAGCGTGCCACTTATCCTTCCTACCCTCTGGTCCTACACACACATAGCGATCACGCTGGGCAGCGTACACACACATATATGCTTCACATGCCAGCTTCCTCATGGAAAACAGGGTCCCAGCACATGGCTATTTCACCCACCAGTGGTTGCAGTATGAAGGGTAATGAAGGGAGTAATTCCCATTCCTCGAGTAGGACTGAGGGTTCGTCCATGGAGGGGAAGAACTAGCTGGCAAACACGTCCTGTCCTCTTGTATGTGCTGGGAAATGAGTCTGTTTTATGTGAAGCACACTATTAGGAATAAATAGGTGCGTCATGTTTGTTTGTAGATTGTGTGTGAGGTGGGATGGGATCGGCCTCTCAGTAAACGGTGAGGTGGGGGTGGAGCAGTATAGGCTAACCCTCTATGCTGAGGTCAAAAGCAATGTCTCCGCACTTCTTTCGTCCAGCGATGACGACACTGAGCGACTGGCCATGTATCCAGGCTTTAGTGAGTCGTGTCGCTTTAGGATTGTCTTACACCTCCAAGCTGTTTGACATTTGACCTGAAAGTGAAATGGCAGCGAACTCGGTCTACATGTCCAGGCTCAATAATTGATTGCAATCTTCTCAGTTACTTACAATGAGTGGGGACGTCTGTCTGCCTGAAACACGAGTGAGGCTTTTGGAAAGATTCAGTGTGGGACAAGGTCGGACTGAAGGATGAACAGCAACATTGCTTTTCAATCTTTCATTCAAATTCCTTGTGTTCGTGTAGCGGTAACACAGGTTATTTTCCCTCCCTGTTGTGTCCAGGTGTCAGGTAATGGTCAGCAGAATGTGGAGAAGGCCCTGAAGCTGTTTGGCCAGCTCATCAACAACAAAGTGTTCCTGCTCACCTTCATCCGAACCCTGGAAATGCAGCGTTCGTTCTCCATGAGGGACCGCGGCAACGTGGCCTCACTCATCATGACCGCCCTGCAGGGGCGGCTGGAGTACGCCACAGACGTCCTCAAACACCTGCTGTCGGACCTCATCGACCGCAACCTGGAGAGCAAGAACCACCCCAAACTGCTGCTGCGCAGGTAACGCAGGGCACGTGCTCAGCTCCAGCTCAGATCTTCTGCTGCTGTTCTGCAGTTCAGTTAAAGTTCTCGGACTGCAACGTCCACATCAGACTGATCGTAGTGTTAGTGTGATTAAGATGTTTAATGTCAGAAGGAACAGGAACACACTTTTGTGTGAGCCCATTAAATAGTTATGCAGATGCTGAAATCATGGGGACGGATTTAAAGATGTGTGTTTGTCGTGGGCCGATGGATTCCGAGTTCTCCCCGGTGTTTTCCATGTAGGCGCTTGACAGAATAGGGCTTGTAATGCTGCAGCGCTCCAGCGCAGCTACAGCGCGCTCCAGTAAATGCCAGGTACTCTTCCAATCAGGAGAAACATCTGAGTCCTCTACATAATTCCACATTTTCCCTCTCTCTCCCCCCCGTGCTCTCTCTCTCTCATTGCCAGTGTCAGTCTCACTTATCCTCCAGACTCGAGCTCCTTATAAAACATTCAGAAGCGGTCTTCTTCTTAACTTTTCTTCCTCTCCTCTCCCTCTCCGTGGCTCCTGTGCGCACCGTTTTCCTCGGAGTGTGGATGATGTGCTGAAACTTTAACCACCTGCTTGTCCGTGTGTCCTCGGCTGCTGCAGTGGCTGTGTAGGTGCAGGAACAGGTTTACGGATGAACAGAAGATGCTGGGAACAGGCTTTGCTGAAAGCCTGACTGCTTTGCGAATGACTTTATGTTTACATGACTAATAACCACAGACAGAGAGCGTCAGCAGCTGCTATACTTTCAAACAACAACTCCTTTCTCATGTTAATGTTCCTAAGATGAAAAAAAGGCATTAAAAAGTTTGGGTAAATAGCTGCCAGACAAAATAAAAGGAAAGAAAAGACGGCGCTGGAGCACCAGCGGATGATGGAGACGTGGACTAAAGCAGCACAGCATCAAATGAACTCAGATTAAGCTGTTATTTCACATGACAGCAGGGCCCCGCGTCACCTCTAAAAGTTTCATTATCCGCTCTTATTAGGAACACAGTGGTGCGTAATCCCCGGGTCCAGCCGCTCTCGCCTGGAGGGCCAAGTGTCCTATAGTTTTTACATTTCACTCCCCATTTTCGGACGAATTTAGGGGATTATCGATTTGACATGGTTCTTTTCCGTTGTTGTCTTCCTCGTCGCCTATTTAGAGAGAAGCCCACAGTAAGGCCAGCCTGCTGACACACACACACACACACACACACACACACACATCTGTGCTGATAGGCAAATCGAGCATGTCTCTGAGCGGTAATTGTGTTTGTGCAGGGCGTCGAGTGAGGCTGCTGGGCTGCGCTTTGTTGCCGTCTCCCCGTTCACTTGTCTTTTCTATCAGCTCTCCTCACTCCATTATCACATATAATAGCACAGTGAAACGCTCGCTATTGTGTTGGCCAGGACCTCCCTCTGCTCTGTGGTAATAATGAATTAGCAGCACGTAAACAGATCCTTCAGATCGCGTGTTTTCTTTTTGTTTTTTTGTGTATGTGCTGCGTATACATGATACACTAATGCACTGAAGCAAAGAATCAACTGCACTGACTACACGTGAACTCTAGTAGATGAGTTTAAGCAGCCCCCCCTTACATGAATTATTGGATAGCTTACAGTCCCGGGGCAAAGATTACGTAGCTATAGGAGAGAGCCGACGGGAAGGACCGCAAGGTCGCCCAGCCACTTCTTGTTCTCATTTATATTACAGCGGGGTGAAAGTGCATCGCGAGCCGCGCTGGAGTCGCAGTGAAGAGCTCTGCTTCTATCACCGCCGAGCTGACATTGAATGCTTCTCTCTAAGGGGCGGGGGGGTGTTCACAAGCTGGCTTGCTCAACCTTTTAAGAGAAAACCGTCTTCACACAAGCATCACTGATGAAGGCACTAAAGTAGTTCCATCTCTCGTGGAGCATGATGTTTTTACACGTTCTTTATTCGACCTGCAGTTGTAATCAAAGTTTAATTTCTGCAGTGGAACCAAGGGGTTGTTTGTTGAAAGATAAAACTAGAGATTATACGGTGAGGTTTTGCAGAGATTTCCTCTAACTATATGATCTAGACTCTAGATGTGTGCAGACAGTGATGAACTCAACGCTTATTTTCATCAACTTCTAAACCCATTACATTTACAGCAAGTAGCGTACTAAGAGAATTGAAATTAAATATGACATTGAGCGCATGTTGCTTCCAGGGTCCGGCCTCGTGTCACTAGCTCTGCAAAATGTTCCCACCTCCGTCAGTTCAGTCTGGCATCAACTTCTTCTATTGTCGGGAAAATCCCTTTAGCTCGTGTCAGTATTTACTGTACAGTTGTGTGGTGGGGGGAGACTGACTCCAAATAAAATATTGTGTGTTGCATCGATTCTCTGCTGATATATTCTAGTTATTTTTATAGTGTCTAGTTGGTGGTGAACTGTCTGCACTTTATTCAGCGTGTTGGTGTCAGGCCGTCAGACTTTACTTTTATGGCTCCTCATGTGCAGGTCTAAGCAGTTCAAGTGTTTCACAGATGATAACATGACCAAATAAGTATGAACATAGTTTCCTATTAGCTCTGCTAAGTGCTAGATCCCATCTCTCCATCCATCATATCGGTGCACTGGAAACGAGCTCCACCACGTACGGCATCTGCCCTTTGTGTAACAGGAAGGTAACGCACAGTCAGTTTAGGGTACACTCTCCAGAAAACTCTCTTTGGTATTGTGATGTCTACATCTTAATGGGGGAAAGATTTTAGTTTGCAGACACTTACGTGCTCCTAAAAGCTTTCTGAAAGCAATATCTGTGCTTTGACAGTGTGTTTGATTACCTCACTCTTCGGAGCTCTGAGTGGAACTGATGCGGCTCCTCGTGGTGTTGGGATGGTGTTTGGCACCATTAGTGGAAAATGTTCTCGCCCTCACTTCTTCTCTGGGCTCTGTGTTCTTCCTCTGCGTGGCTGTTGTCATGTGCCAGCGCTGTCCTCACTTTGTGTCTGTCCATTATTACAGAAACCGTCCCCGAACCCGGACATCCCAAAGTGACCCCCCCTTTCCATTTTCCATTGAACTCTGTTCTCCAATCTCTTCATCTTCTCTATAAGTTTGTCGGCAGCCTTTCTTTTCTTCATAATGTTCTTTTAATGGAATCACAGAAAATCACCTTGAGACTTTTCAATCTTGTATTATTTTTCTCCTCAGCGTTTTTGTAATGAGATTTCCGCCCATGCAGAGCAATGGAGTGCAGCCTTATTGAGAGTGCGCGCATTGTGTTTGGCATTAGTTTCACCGAAAGACATTCCACAGCCTGCTAATATAGCACACCCCCCCTCCCACCCCCTTTGCCCTAGCTGCCATTAGGAGACCAGCGATGGAAGGGGATGCAAAGCCTATTAAACACTATGTGGCATAATGAAATCCTGATGTTCATTAATGAAACTCAATTAATAGAAAGAAGGAAGTGGAGGCAGATGAGGAGGAGGGGGAGGACAAGAACGAAAGGAGGAGGAGGAGGAGAACAAAGTGCATCCCCCCTCCCCGACTTTCAGAAGGGGAGATATTAGGAGGGAGTCGGCACAGCCCCCACACAAAAGGCTTTATTTGACTTCCTTCTTTGGGACTTGCTGAGCTTATTAAAATGCTTAATGGGTTCCATTAACTTCTAACGCACTCGAGCCTCGTACAAGCTGGGAGGGGCGCGTGGTAAGCAAAGAGAGGTGAATATTTGTAGAGGAAGGAGGGCAATTACAGAGGGATTTGGGGTATTGTCCAAAAATATATGTATTTAGGTTTATTCAGTGTGAGCCCCGGGCGCATGTAGCGGCGCCGTTAAATCGACTTTTTTTGTGCAGCACAGCGAGGTCGAGCTTGTGAATGCTGCCTTTGTTTATGTGCTTCACCTGTGTCGGATAAAGGGGAGAGAAGGGGATGGAGCCGTGGAGCGGGCGCGTCCACGGCGCCCAGCTTTTCAGCGCTGTTTACTCTCTCATCCTTCCTGGAACTGGGTGAACTAATCTACATCGTTGCTCCTCACATTGGCTGTGGCAGTGAGCTGCTAATAGAGCTCAGACACAAAACGCCACCTCGGCTCCACTGTCCTGCAGCTGACGGGAGCCTCTCGGTTTGTATGTGAACGAGAAAAGGAGTCTCACTCCATCTCAAATTAATGAGACAGAAAGAGTGACTGACACTTGTGCTTGTCTCTGTGACTAAAATGTGAGCTGTTATAACCCCCGTGGTACAGACGACCCTTCAGGGACGTCCGCCTCAAACACGACTTAACACAATTATCTCCATAATAGTCATAATCTCCCTTCAGGTCCATTCAGAGCTTGAATAGGTGTAATCGTCCCCGGCACTATTTAGCTCTGAGGAGACGGGAGCCTTCTAGCTTGTCTTTAATACCTGACTGCCTCGATTCCACTTAATCCCCAGTTCAGCACAGTGCGCTGTAAGGCCCCTCCATCATATCCACCAGAGTAATCACAGTCATTTCCTGCTACATTAAGAGGGTCATTTTTTTTTCCAGTGCATTCCCATTTCATTTGGCAACACTCGCGTGCAAGTTGACGTGGACCGATCATTCGCAACCAGGTGACAAACGCAAGCTGTGACACTCTTCGGAACATCGGTGCAGTCTAGGGCCCACTTTACCACGCTGTGTTAACTCGTGATTTGTGTGCTGCTGGGAGTAATGGCAGTGATAACAGTGTGCGCCAAAAGCCAGCTTTCACATCCAGAGCAGCTTGGTATTGGTGTGTGTCAGGTAGCATTTTTATTTCTGTCTGCACGAGAGAGCGTGTGCAGCAGTCACCCGGAGAAGAGGAAAGGAGCAAGGCAGACATGTTTCTACAAGATGGGGTCGGAGCCTGTTGTTGCTATTCACCTCAGGTGCTCGGCCATACGAGCTGCACAGAAGTAACCCTTTCATCTATGCTTCACGCTCGTTAACCATTCCCACCTGGCTGTTTGTTATTCTGTCTAACTTCTGTTTTTCTACTGTTCCATGATGGCGCTAATGAGGCAGAGGGGGTATGTTTGTCTGGCTTTCAGAGGAAGATACGTGCAGGAATCATAAAAGCGCTACACGCCGTGCTCTGCGGTAGAAATAGGCGCGAGGTCATTGCACACTTGTGTGTTTTCATGCCCAATCAAGCCCAGCAGCAAGCTGTAGCTCCATGTGCGCCTCGCTGGGAAGGGAGAGAACATAGAGGCGGAGGAAGTGAGGAAATGAGAGGGGAGGGGATCGTTTTGGCTGTGATCAGGCGTTACCTGGCTGTGACAGCGCTCGTCTCTCTCAACAGCTGAGGCTTGTCACAGCTGCTGATGTCCCACAGTGTTCAGCCACACATGAATGCACACACTCTCACGCTCTTTAATACCCGCGCGCGCACAGATGCCGCTCTGCTCTGCTCGCTCACTGTGACAACAGTGCACCAGCAACACGGATGGCAAGATAACCTCCCCGAATCTCGCACATAACCACATGAATTATGGAACGCTGTTGTTATCTAACAGTCCTGAAATATGAAGAGAGAGAAATTTAGTTCTTCCTGTTTTATGTTTTATGTCATTTCAGAACAGAGTCCGTTGCAGAGAAGATGCTTACGAACTGGTTCGCTTTCCTCCTTCACAAATTCCTCAAGGTTAGTGCTCCAAGCAACATCTACGGTGGACGATTTCTTTTCTGTATTTGACTTACGCTTCGAAATTCCAAGTGGGACTTCACAGTACAAGAGGTGTGCAGTACAGCACGTGTGGACTTCTTGTTTTCTCATGTCAGTCTGTTGGTTTTCTCTGCGTGTGTGCTCACAGGAGTGTGCTGGGGAGCCTCTGTTCATGCTATACTGCGCCATCAAGCAGCAGATGGAGAAGGGGCCCATCGACGCAATCACTGGAGAGGCCCGCTACTCCCTGAGCGAAGACAAACTTATCCGCCAGCAGATAGAGTACAAAACCCTGGTACGCCACACAAGGAGCCTCACAGACACACAAACATGAAGCGCACCACACAGGCAAAGCCTCATTTTAGTTAAAACACCTGCTCAGCTAAAAAAGACACAAACGCTCCCACTCTTAGTTTTTTTTGCTACGACACTGGACTAGTGGCAACATGTATTTTTTTTTAACCTATTTTTTCACCATTCATTAATGACGGAGCCTTGTCTGCTGGGTTGGGTTTCTCCTTTCATGTGCAGGGAATAAATTAACTAATGATGCCACAGGCTTCAGTGTTGGTCCAACATCAGGGTAGGCGACTGTAGAAATCGCACACACACACACACATACACACACACACACACGCGGCCAGCATGTGACATGACAATGCTCTGATTGCTCTGACTGGGAATTTGGCTCATTACGTGCTAATACCCCGGCAGAGCTGGAAATTGGTGTCCCGCCGAAGGTGTGAAATTAGATTTCTGGATGCCAGCGAGAGCGGAAATGGTTTCTCAAAGCTCCTGCTATGCTCCAAAGAGACTCTAGTGCGGGCAAAATCTCCAGCTGGATCCAAGTCCATGCAGTAACAGGACTTTTCCCTGAGTAATTCTCTCCATTTCTCTCCTGTTCTTCCCATCCGTACAATCCAGATCCTCAACTGTGTGAACCCAGACAATGAAAACAGTCCAGAAATCCCCGTGAAGGTGCTGAACTGCGACACTATCACCCAAGTGAAGGAGAAGATACTGGATGCAGTCTACAAGAACATGCCCTACTCGCAGCGGCCGCGTGCTGTCGACATGGACCTCGGTAGGACTCTGCATGCACACGCAAACAATCTAGACACTTACATTTGGCAGGTGTAAAGTCCTTCACACCCACAGACGAATGCATCAGCGAGAGAGAAGCGAGCCGTGTGTACAGATTATCAGTGCATTAGTGTGATAAAAGCTGTGTTCTAGCAGCCCAGCCAGACAGCCAGCCTCACTGTGCCACTGCCAGGCCTTCTATCAAACTGACTGACAGTGTGGGGCGCATCCCACCGTCTGGCAGATTTCACCGCCTGGTAGTGCCAGTAAGACGGAGTAGATCGAGACAGAGAAGTGTGTGTGTGCGTGTGTGTTTCTGCATCTGTGACGTGGTCGTGTGACCAACCCAGGTAAGAGCTAACAGACGGGCACATGCTGGTGGCTCCACTCCCACGCAGTCTGCCACTTCCGTCCCATCGCTGCCACGTCCATAACTTACCTCCCGCCGTCCTGTCCCCTCTAATTTTTTTTCAGTCCACGTGGTCAAAGAGAACAAAAGCCCCACCCAACCTCCAAACCACCATCAGTCCTTTGTCCAGTCACTGTCTTCTCTGTCCAATTTTTATTGACGCCTTGAAAATAGTTTAGAATTTCTATTTCTGCACAACTGTGAGCGCTTTTGTGCTCCTGCATAGATGAATGTAGGTTAGGCAGTTCTTGGGGGAGGGGGGGAAGGGGGGGTTGTGCCAGGCGGGGATATCATGTGGTCACCTGGCAGAGGCGCGAAGTAATAAAACCCAGTCAACAGAGGAGAAAATCAATGATCACTCCCAGCATGAGAGCCACAATAGCTGTCCACTTCCCCGTCAGCACCCTTATTATCATTTCATTACCCCACAACAAGCCGTCAGCCACTGCACTCCACCCGCCCTGCTTATAGCCTCCACCTGTCCCCCCCCCGTTTCCTATTTTTTCCCTTTGAAAGGAGGTGATTTTCTCATTGTGTGCTTTTCCATCCTGTCTTGTCTGCTATACTCTTCTATTCTCTCTGACCCTGAGGGGCCAACTGCTGCATATGCTAATGGCACGCCATCTCCGCGACACAAGTACCAATTAAAGCGTGCAGCCTGCCTTGCGCGTACGTCTTGGAAATTGTTCGTGTGTAATGTTTAATTAAGATGCATGTCAGTCTGTGAGACGAGTACTGTACGCATTCAGAGAGCTGTGCGGAGCCACAGCAGCAGTTGCTCATAATATGCGCGGAGCGCTCTCTTTGGGAGCTACGTAGGGTGACGTGAACCCTAACCCTCACACCGCCGTGTTTGTGTCCTCAGAGTGGCGCCAGGGGCGAATGGCTCGCGTGGTGTTGCAGGATGAAGACATCACCACCAAGATAGAAAATGACTGGAAGCGACTCAACACTCTCCTGCATTACCAGGTAAGCTAGCGCAGCATTAGCGTAATGTTGTCCCTAATTAACTCTGAAACTTCCCTGTTTCTTCCCAAGAAAATGCTCTTTTCAGTTCATTTTCCACTCTGTCTTCTATTATGGAGATTGCGCCGCATGCCTTTTCAAACTTTGATGTTTCCTGCTCTTCGCTTTTAGGCAGCCAATTTTCAGCTCCTCATTTGCATGCCCACGCATGGCAGAATCCAAGTGACTCACGTAATGGAGGACAATTACTGTACAGGTGGCAAGAGAGATGAACTCTCCACATCTCAGCCGACACTTCTCCCTCCTCCCCGGAGAGGCAGGAGGACAGCGTCTCTCCTTCTGTCTCTGCCCCATTGACTTCTACACCAGCAGAAATTAGTCCTGCTGTGACTGCCTGCTCCCGTCTCTTCAAATGGAGAACCTCGACTCACAGGCTGCAGTTTGAGGGCCTGTGGGGACCCGCTGCCCTCGGTTAAACAGAGAGAAAAGTAGAGGGCTAAATTGGGAGAACAGGATGACTTGTGCATTTACCAGTAGACGTTATGGTTGTTGGCGGTTGTTAAGGAAAAAAGGAGATTAAGAGAGAGTGAGAAGAAGCCAGAGAAAAATAAGAAAGCATCAAAAAAGGAATAATGAGAGAGTGAAAAGGCAGACACCCCTACAGGTCACGAAGCCTGGGCTCTCATTAGTCAGCCCAGGGGGGCCGTCTGCCGCAGCACTGCAGGGCACCTTTCACCGCTACCTGCTCAGGAGAGAAGGCTGCAGCAGCAATGGTTGGAGCCCGGCACAAAGGGGGTAACAGGGCAACAGCCTGGACTTCATGCAGGAGCAGAAACACAGTCTGGCGCGGCTCAAGCGCTCACACTGTGGGGTCAGAGTGAACTCGTGCCCCAGCAGAGCGAGGAGAATCATTTTCCAGATGTAGGAGTCATTAGGAGCGGCGACACATCATAGTGTCCTTCACACAGTACTTGGCAACCACGCAGCTTCCTTCCCCTTTGCCTTCCCTCCTTCATCATCAAGTCTTAGTCCTCACCTCTATTGTCGCCACTTTTTAAGTTTTTTTAAGCTTCGCATTTTGTCTTGTTTTTATTTCCCTCCGCCGACGGCTGATAGACCTTCATTTCCTCCTTCCGTCCTTTCATTCCTCGCTCCTCTTCTCTGGTCTCTGCAGTGCTTTAATCCTTGGTGAAGCGTTGCAGTATGTTTGCTTCCATACCATAATGGGTTCCTCTATTATTTGTTTGCATCACAGTCTGCCGTCGTTAGCCGAGGGAGTCACTACAGGGCGCGCGATAACACGCGCGTGGCCACTTCACATTTCCTCGTTCAATAGCACATCTTAGCATCGCTATTGATCACAGATCTGAGGGAGCCTGTGCGGAACGTAAGGCCCAACAGCGCACAGCTTCAAATGAAACTGCAGGGTGATGTGGGGGATGGAGGAAAAGGCAGGAAGGATGTGTGGAAGAACAGTGTTAGCAGAGGTGAGTGTGTGTTTGCATCACATAACGTGGCAGCGCATTGGCAGCTGCGATGTGACAGCACATCTGGCTGCCTATCACAACCAGGGAGCACAGCTCATTAGGCCCCAGAGGGAAAAGCTTCGGGGGGGAGAAATTCGAAAAGAGGACATTTTGAAAGTGTGATCTGAAAAATGTGGAGTGAGAGCAAGCGTCACCACGAGTCTGAGCTAATTCTCTTGAGCAGAGACAAGAGGAGCACACAGAAGCATTAAAATGCAGAATGCTCACAGCATCCCGAGAACCCCCACTGGCTGTTTGCCGTGCCACATGGGAAATAAGGGTTTACATAACCTGGATATGGGAATACGTGCACTCCCAGCTCCCTGCAACATTCAAATTAAAAACATAAATGCACACATTTGAAATGAGTTCAGCACCTACATATGTAGTGAGGGGGCTACAACCCCCACCCCCTCCCTTTCTGCATTTTGTACAGTCTTTCAAAGATAAAGATGAAACCCTAGAAGCTCACTACACCACACATGGTTAGATACAGACAAACCCTGCAGTAGAGATAAAAGATTTATGAAATTGGAAAGTTTTCGGCTGATTGCTGATTTGGATCTTTCTTCTGTTGATTAATCTTCCTCCCTGTCAAAGCAAACCTTTTGATCACACCTCCTTTCTCCCCCCTCCCCCCCACTGTCATGTTGATATGTGTTGGTGCTCACCTTGCTGTTGCTGTTGCTGCTGCTGCTGGATGGTATGTGGGCTGTAAGCAGGGTTCCCAAGGTTTCCCACAACAGTACGACTCTCACAGACTCATCATGAGGCATCATGATACGGTGGGAATGTTTGTTTACAGGGATTCAAACTGCAGACTGATTTATTAGATGCTCTGTGGCTTTTACATCATGCTATTACCTGCTTCATCTATTTGCGGGGAAACACGTGGGCAGTGTTTGTCGTGTCTGGAATATGATTCCTAATGTGCAGATAAGTGACGGCAAAGGACGGACTGCTCCCTGTTTCACTCTGGCTGAGGCCGAGGCGGCGGAGTGAAAAAGTCAGTGAGGAAACTTTCATCCCCTGCTGCCCGGTGACCTCTGCATGTCCTCCCTTCTGCGGTGAAGGAACAGGCAGAGCTGGCACTGATGACCACACCAGGAGAGCCTGCCAGCTAGATTCTGTTACCCACCTTGCAGACATCACTTGAGGCACTGTGGGCTATTTTCAACAGCGCCAGACACAACGGATACTACTACATCGCTTTCTGTTCATTAATCTAGTGCCGTGGCTGTCTCGCCTCACTGGTCCACACAGCAAACCCAAAAATATGCAGGTCAGATGGGAATATGAAGGAATGAGATAAGTAAATGTCTTTAACAAATTGTCTATTACGTTGAGGTCGAGAGGCATATTCGTTTAATCCTGTACTGCTGCAGCATCCTCATGTATTCCTTCAATGCAATCAGCGATTCCCATTTTAAAAGACGACTTCAATTCTGTCCCACAAATTGGCATTCGAGTCTTCAGGAGACGGTTTCTGACGCCCTCGAGGGAGTTGCACAAACACATGGTCGTCCATAACACATTTCAGAATCACTGCTGGCGCCTGCTCATATGCTCGGGCTGTGTTTCCAAGCTACTGGGCAGACTCGATAAGCATCATGATCCAGAGGCCCGAAGAGGTGGGACATCAAGAGGAAACCGGACAGGACTGGGGCTGCGGCTTGAGTGTGGATGGATGAGAAAAGATAGAGGCTGACCACACTGTCTGGTCGGCTGTGCACTGTCTAATGGAAGGTGTTATCACAGGCAGGGCCCGCAGCCCTTATCACACCTGTCCACTATCAGCCCCACACTGGATTATCCCTGCAGGGCAAATCTGCACGCCTTCAATCATTTACTCTATCACAAGGACCCATCTCTGCTGTAGCCTCTCTTTCAGCCATAAAAAGCAGAGAGAAAGAGCGAGATGGAGGGTGCTGCAAAGTGTGGAGGAGGGAGGGCGGGGGGGGGAAGCTATTTCATGCTCACCAGAGAAAATGTATCACAGGAATAGCAGAAATAGTGGAAACTTCACGGAAGTCCACAGTGTATTAGAGTTGGTCCGTGCCTGGCCGTAGGATGGAGAGGCCATAAAATTGAGTTTAGGAAACTGGAGACAAAGGATGAGAAGGCAAAGAGAAAAGCCAAAGACTGCAGTTGTGGGTGGAGGTTGGGGAGTAGGGAAGGCCATTTTTCATTTTCCTCCAAGAGGCCTGGGAGCTGCGTCTTTAAGAGGATTCCTCCAGATTACATCCCGAGTTTCAAGTGTGTCTCTAATGTGGCCTGCAGAAGCCAGATGGCAACTCCAGCTAATAGCACAGCCGAGATAGGTTTGGGAAGAGTGGGAGAAAGGGGTGAGGGTGGGAGGCGGGCGGCTCTCTTCAGAGCGAGGAATTCTGTCAGAATCCGTCCTGACACCAGCAGCTTCTATTCCAACGGGACAGGAAAGAGCCTGTTCGCGCTGCAGCGAATGAAAAGGAGAATTTTGTCTTTCTCTGAAGATTGTTTGAGGTGCTCCTTTTGGAGCTTGGCATTTGCCTTTTGTTCATTTCTCCGCTGGAGGCTCGTCGGTTTTTCTTCGCTGGGTCTGAAGCAGAAATCCCTCCTCAGGGTGGGCTGTAAATGCCAGCCAACAAGCTGTTTGTTGTTTTGGCTTTCAGAAGAGAAGCTCAAGTTTTGTTCGCTGTGTCTTGTGTTTTTATTCAAATGTGGTGTTCGGGTGTGGAATCAGCACAAGCGTTTCCAACCTTCGGTATAGATAAACGTCGTTTAATGATTAATTAATAACACTGTTGGACCCGTGAAAGAAGCAGCTTCTAAAGCGCATTTTAGGGATTTCTTTTCCAATGTGCTGTGTTGGTATCGTCCTATTTGAAGTGATGGGAACGCGTCATTTAGGGCTTATAGCTGTGTAAATAAAATGAATTCATGACACGCTTTACACTGAGCTGCTCTGAAATACTCCTATTATACCTGCATACTGTGAGATGTGCACATGAGATGAGACATTTGAGGCCTGTTGTCTCTGTGTCTCTTACTCTCTCCTCTCCCTATGTCTTTGCATCTTTTTCCCCCAGTTACAAAGCTCACATCGTGTCTCTGCTGTCTGTTAATGGGATGGCGTTGACGGTGCTGACGTCGTGCAGCCGCGGCTCGCTGCCGTGCTGGAGAAAAGCCGGGAGCAGCTACGTTTTAGGATTGTGGGATTAGGAGGGGTTCGGGATATAAGTAGTCTCTTCGTTAACGATTGTGACGTGTAATGGAACAGACCCTTACCCTTTCCTCTTCACACAGGTGTCAGACCGCTGCGTTGTGGCGTTGGTGCCGAAACAGACCTCATCATACAACATCCCCTCCTCAGCCAGCATATCGCGTACCGCCATCAGCAGATACGGTGAGTGGGCGGACCGGGTTGCTCTTTGCTTTGCTCTTTATTACAACATACAGCACAGATATTAGGCCTGTGAGTGGATGCGCAGGCAAGTTTGTCATACAGTTAGCGCCATGCAAATGTATAGTTGCTGCTGTTGCACAGACACCTGAGAATATATTATTGTGTTGTTAGTTCAGGCACAAAAAGAGTCGGGTCCACTTTCCCCAAAGCAATGGACAGCTCTGTTTGCAGCTACTCTTCTTTCTGCTGCAGAGTCTGTTTCTCTATCCAACTCTGTGTGTGTGTGTGTGTGTGTGTGTGTGTGTGTGTGTGTGTGTGTGTGTGTGTGTGTGTGTGTGTGTACACTTCAGGCCCAAATTCTGCTGGATGTTACAAGAATGGAAAGAAACTTTAGAGTGAGAGATTCAGACACTGTTTGTTATTAAAGACATGACATTGTTAGAATGAAGATGTATTCTGTGGATGCTAGTCAAACACACACATTCCAGATACCTAGATACCCATGCACACACACACACACACACACACACACACACACACACACACACACACACACACACACACACACACTAGATGGGGTGCTGTTGCTGCTGGGTGCCATATTTGGTACTCTGCCAGGCACACACACACACACGCGCACACACACACACACACACACACACACACAGCAGCACCAGGCAACTTGTGATTGCTAATTATTCTGTGTGAATGATACTTCACACAAACTGAAAAAGAAGTGAGCATGGCCAATTAACAGGATTGAGGACAGAAAGTGAACACTGCCTAACACAGTAAGAAAAGGAGTTAACAGCATCCTTATCCTTCCAAGCAATTAAAAGACTTATTTACAAATGTTGGAAGCAGCAGACACTACTGCTGCTGAGTTTCTGAAACGTAAAATATAGACTGTGGGGAGTCAGCGGCGTCGAATTACTCCCAAACATCACAGCTCAGTTCTGCAGCCACAGTGAGCGGCCGAGGCGCCGTCACGCCGCGTGCCTTTCCTGTGGGTGCTCGGGCTCTGACGTTGGATGTGCGTGGCATAGGAAACAGAAGCTCTGCTGGCACGAGCCCGTCCCTCATCAATCATGGGCCGGCACAGCAGGCACAGCTGCACCTCGACACCTGCTGATGGATTCATACCAATTTAACGTTCAACGCTTAGCATCTTGACTCAATTTACACCACCTGCACCCAACCCCCCCCCCGCCCCCCAGCCTTAACATAAGCCTGAACACACTCCCCTGCTGACGGTGTCCAGGGGTGCGGGGACTGCGGCGTGAGAGGCATGAGAAAGGGCTGAGGATGGGGGGGATGAGGAGATTGCAGAGCTGTTTAAAACAGTGGCTGGATTAACACTCAATCCACCCTATACACAAGCAGAGCTATCGAAGCCCCCTCCCATCGGGCCGAGTCTCCAGCGTCTACTAGAGGCACAGGTTGCTCTTATTTTTAAGGGCTTACAGCGCTGTATTGACAGCAGAAGCCTTTGTTGTTCAGCTCAGCCTTTGAAGCCAGGTGAGCGAGATCCTCATCGAGATCTTCAGATCCCGAATCTCCAGAGAGCCAGCTGCCAGAGGTAGATGCCGGCTAATTAGGGGAACAGAAACCAGCATCGTTCCGAGCTGAGTGAAGAGCAAGGAGGCAAGAGCGCAAGAGAGGAGGAAGATGTTGGGATGAAGGAGAGCGGCACCAGCGCTTAACAAATTAGTTAGCTTTTGATGCGTTAATTAAAGCGCGTGGCGTTGGCACAATGTGGCACGGATGAGGCAAATAGGAGCGCTTTTAGGAGGAGCCAGCCTCCAACCGTGTTCCAGACAGCGAGGAAGAGGAGGAATGAGCATGGAGAAGGAAACGAGCTAGGAAAGAGGATAGGAAAGAGTGGATTAGTAAATCCATGTGTCCTGCACACTGCGTTTCATGTAGAAAAATGACATCCAACATGTCATCAACCTCATTCAGCTAATCAAGACTCCCCCTCCCTCCCCTTTGCTTTTCTGTGAAGTGATCCACCACTGCAGTTTGATTTACAGCATGGGAAAGAAGGCGAGGTGGAAATGAGAGCGAGGAGGTGTGTGTGTGTGTGTGTGTGTGTGTGTGTGTGTGTGTGTGCTGTTCACACCATGCTGCACCTGAGGGAAGCTTTTGTAATCTCAGTCGTTTAGCCGTACTAATAATTATCTCTCTCTCTCTCTCTGTTTCCTGGACAGACTCCTCATTCCGCTACACGGGCAGCCCCGACAGCCTCCGCTCACGTGCTCCCATGATCACCCCCGATCTAGAGAGCGGCGTGAAGGTGTGGCACCTGGTGAAGAACCACGAGCACGGAGACCAGAAAGAAGGAGACCGTGGTAGCAAAATGGTCTCAGAGATTTATCTGACCAGGCTGCTCGCTACCAAGGTACAGCAGTGCTCTCCTACACATATCTGTACTATTAGTCCAGGTATGGTTCTTCATCATGGCTAACCTGTGTCCTCCTCCTCCTCCTCCACCCAGGGCACGCTACAAAAATTTGTCGACGATTTATTTGAGACGCTGTTCAGCACAGTTCACAGGGGGAGCTCTCTTCCCCTGGCCATCAAATATATGTTCGACTTCCTGGACGAGCAGGCGGACAAACACGGCATTCACGACACGGACGTTCGCCACACGTGGAAAAGCAACTGGTACGATGTGACACGCAGCGCGATCTCTGAGAAGTCACTTCGCCAGGAGAGATAACTCACTTCTGTCTCTCTTTGTCTCAATCCTCCAGCCTTCCTTTGCGTTTCTGGGTGAATGTGATCAAGAACCCGCAGTTTGTGTTTGACATCCATAAAAGCAGCATCACGGATGCCTGTCTGTCTGTGGTGGCTCAGACTTTCATGGATTCCTGCTCCACTTCAGAACACCGCCTGGGCAAAGACTCCCCATCCAATAAGCTGCTGTACGCTAAAGATATCCCCAATTACAAGAGCTGGGTAGAGAGGTAGGAGCATCTTTTTGTGTCCTCTTACAATGAAAAGTGGGATCTTTGGGAGATTTAGTTCTTTTAGAAGTGTCCTGGAGGGATGCATTACTAGTGGTCTTTTAAGGGATGTCCGTCGTCTGTGTCCACAGGTACTATGCTGACATCAACCGGCTGCCAGCCATTAGCGACCAGGACATGAACGCGTATTTGGCAGAACAGGCCAGACTCCACTCCACAGAGTTCAACATGCTCAGCGCTCTCAACGAGATCTACTCGTACGTCAGCAAGTACAGTGAGGAGGTGAGTATTTTCATACCGTATATGATGATTGGCTCATGCTCATATTCACTCTGCGCCGTGCAGCTGTGGACGCAGCCTTTATCCTTAAGGCACTATAAATGTAAATGTGCACGACAATCGGCCTGCACTAGGAAATACGTCTAAATACCAGCAGGTGGCCGTACTCGTCATTCAGAAGGAAAAACAGGGCAGGACCCAGGACTACACACATACAGTCCAAACCGTAAACAAACCAGCACTTGGCAGCGTTTGCTTAGTCTTTTCACATCACAGACAGTTTACAGCTACTCGTCAGCAACAAGCAGTCGCCGTGCGTCACAGTGAATGTGGGTCCAAATGGTACGAGACATCGTGAGAGCGCACACGCCAAAGAAAAGGTTGGATAAGAAAAAAAACCAAGTGTGAATCGTCTCTGTTGCTAAAAACAGTAAAAGAAACTATGTCGTTCACTAATTAAATGAAAGATACCGACGTCTGTGTTGAGTGTAAATGTCATGAACGCCGTTTCCATCCTCCGCCGCTCTAGTCTGCTCCGTTATCAGTCCACATCCTCCTCCCTCGTCTCCGCCTTTTCCATTTAATGACTCCTGGTGCGTTAACAGAATTAGATGATACTATCAGGTACAGCCCGCCAGCTTCTTCCAGGTCCCGTTTTTCAGACGTTACTGAGTGTTTCTATGCAGCGGGCTTTTCTGATCTCAGACAGACCTCTCATCCACTCTGCACATTTCACCTGCAGGGCCGTCCCAGCCGCTGATTGCATAATGGGATTGTGGGAAATCAGCTGCTAATTGCAGGCATTGTGAGCACAAATTGAACAAAAGGCGTGACACAAATCCCCCCCCCACACACTTATACATACGCATATGTTGCCCTTGGCGTTTCCAGACTATTCATAACTGGCAAAGGTTAGTGAGGTCGGCTCAGACTCTTCAGCAGACTTCCCCAAAGCCCAGAGGTCTGGTGAGACCCGAGCTTAACAAGGCACTGTGTCTGATCTGTGGAGTAGGAAGTGAATGTCTACAAGCTCCTCAGCATGCTGCTGCTCTGTCCTTTTGCCTGTGCTGAGTTGGAGTTTTTTACCGTACCGTAGGGTTCTCGTGAGCAGAATGATGGGCAACACACACACACACACACACACACACACACACACCTACACTGTCAGATCATAGGAAGCATAAAAAAAGAGGGAGGAAGATGGGGAACGGAGAGAAAGGAAGAGCATTTATGGAGACATTCTGCTTTTAATGTCAGCTCCTCCTCTGGGAGGCATTAGCCTGACCTTTATGTTGGACCACACTATCTCTCTCCTTCTCTATCTCTTACATGCTCTTTGCCTCCGTCTTCCTGAGCATTCCCTCCTCTTTTTATCCATTATCCAGTCAGCGTCCCCTTTGCTCTGCATGAATCACGTAGAAACTTGCTCGTGCTGCCTCAGCAGTTGGAGCGGTGGCTGTCGGACGCTCGCATGCAGGGAGACATATGCAAACCTGCGCACATCTGTACACACGTACCCCGTCGCTGCTGCAGTATCTGACGTCTCTGACAGTGTAGTGTGTAAAAAAAGAATCATCCAGCCCTGTTGACACCTGTTCGTCCTCACTCAGCCAATCACAAAGGGCCCGCGTGTCAGACGAACCAGGCCAGAGCGGCAGCCTACTTTGATGGGTTTGGGAACCGGCAGTGGGTCCAGCACATGCATACAGAGCTACAGATTAATAATAGATTGCTATCAGGGCCAATGAGGAGGAGGAAACGCTCTGCTGGTAGCTGCCAGCCTTTAAGAGCACTTATGCAGATGAGAGGAAGATGGTAGGTGGACGCAGAGAAACTGTGCTCTGCAGCGGGACACGCAGCGAATGAAGAACGCTGCATTTACAGCCGCAGCCCCCGAGCGATCCTGAGTTTAAACAAATGACCGAAAGGCTGAATGAGTGAAAGCAAATTGTTTTTAAAATGTCGCCTCCACAAGTTTAAATGGTACTTTGTGAGTGACACATGTGCTCCAGTTGGGTTCATTATTTATCTGTTACCTCAGAATGACGTTGCATAAGAGTCGTCATTTTGCTAGAACGGTGAATTATTGAAAGCAGCGCTGCAGTGTAGTTTGATGTGAAATGTATCTGCCATAACAAAGCAGGTATGATACGACACAGAAGACGGCAGCGTTTGGGGAGAGAGCTGATGAAAGCGGGGCCCGTGCTGGAATACTGCTTTCCTGCTTTCTATTCACTTTAATGGCCTTTGCCACGTATGCTGGTGTCACTCTGACACAGATTCATCCTGACAGGGCAGACGCCAGATGAGAGAGCAACGAGCGGGGCCTTGTCTGAATCCCTTTTGAACCTGACTTGAACAATGCCAAATTGATTTAGGAGATAAAACGGGACACGCATACATTGCTCATTGTTGTCAGAGAGGAAGGCAGTGATGTAATTCTGCTCTTTCTCTTTCACGTAGGGACCTAAAGACACATGCATGCATGCTTTCTGGCTGGTATGTGACGGCGGTTGTTTTTTGTGCGTGCAGATTATAACATCTCTGGAGCACGATGAACAGGCGAGGAAGCAGAGGTTGGCCTACAAGGTGGAGCAGCTCATCTCTGCCATGTCGTTCGAGAGCTGAGAGAGAGAGAGAGAGAGAGAGAGAGACTCTCCACTGGACCTCCCAAACAGGTCCCGCATGACTTACCTCTCATCGCTGGAGCTACTAGAACCAGACCTGGGACCTCTGTATCCACAGCCGGACAGATTCACTGCTTTCGTTTCTCTTTCACTCCTTCCTTCCACGATGGCTCCAGTTAAGGGCACAGAGACTGAGACGGAGAACCTGCAGCTGGAGCCGGTGAAGGCTTTATGAAGGAACTGAGCAGAGATTACATGGCTTGTATTTAGTTTTTTTTCTGTTTCCTTTTCTCCGACAGGAAAGTGTGTGGCGCGTGTGTGTGATGGAGACAGAGAGGCGAGAAGCCTCGTGTTGGACAGAGTTTGCATTCCGATATCTCAGATTTTATTTTTGTACTTGTACATGTGAATATTATGAGTTTGAGTTGAAATCCCATCGGTGTCGTTGTATAAAGACATAAAAAGGGTGTGTGGAGGCATCAGGGCGGCGTGTGGGAGGTAACGCAGGCCGCGGTCCATGTCTCCTCTCACTCCTTCCTTCCCCGGACCGATGCTTCACGCAACAGGGACAAAACACGACCGGTTCGTTAGCGAACCGGACGTGTACAGGAAACCATGAAGGTCACGCTCGTCATCTACTCGCCGAGGTCACGGTTCCGCAACTTCGCTTGCGCCTACACTGAAGATGATGGACATGAAGCCTCCGTCACTGTGGAGCCTGAGCGCTTTCCGCAGCAGTTGGGTCGTCCGTGTATGTACTGGTGGATACTTGCTAATCGGTGTGAATGTACAAAATGTTTTTTTTTGTTTGTTTGTCTATTTGAGTTCTGCAAACAGAAAGGGGCTCCGCCCACCTGAGCTCCGTAGATATGTGCAGCGGCTCATCGACTCCAGATGAGGATGCAACTCAACATTATCCTACAGTATCCACTGTCTGCATCTCATGGGGAACTTGACCTTTGACCTGTACTTTGCATGCACGCTATCACGCATCAGAAGTGTTTAATCTTTGATTTTATCAAGTGCCAATGCTCCAGCTGGTCAGGGGAGACATAAGCAGATGAGAGACCACCACGACGTCTCTATCTGCGTGGGTCTAGTCTGACCAAGTGCCAAAAGATCCTGTTGTTTCTAACTGTTCATTAATGTGTCCAAAAACAACCAATCGGTTTATGCTTTACAGAGGGAGCGCGGAGCCGGGTAAAGCTGAAGCTACATACAGTAACTGGAAGGGGGGAGCTTAGGTACGAAACAAGTGATGTTTGAATACGTGAGAAAAGAAGACAAGTGTGTTTCGTGTTATGTGGCGTGGACGCGTCTCCTGACTTAAACCAAACGGTCACGAGCTGAGAGGCGGGTGGATCCTTCCCACCGTCTAGCCGGGGTGACGACAAACTGTAGACTCCGTCCTCTGGACACGTGGTTCCATCTTCTTCCGAGATATACGTTTGCCTGCTGTTTACATCGAGTACTTGAAAATAGGTTGTATTAAAGGTTTGTACAGTAATCTGCAACGGTGTGTGTAGAGAGCATGATAAACACCAGTAGTGGGTGAAAGGTGCTTCTTTTCTCCGTGGCCTTAGATACCCTTCTGCTTTAGTTTTCCTGATCTTATTAGTCCTCCACTCGGGCACAGTCCTGTCATAGCTTCGGAGCCCACTGTTTTTTTTTTTTTGGCCCCGGCACTCTGCTGAGAACCATCTCGGCAGGATAAAGGAAAAGGAAAAGGTGAAGAGGGTATGGCCCGGCTCAGGCAGACATTGCCTCACTCAGCACTCGGCTCGCCTGAGCTGTTTGAAGAGAAGTGTCGAGAAATGAGGGAGGGAGGGAGAGAGAGGGAGAGAGAGGGAGAGAGCCCCTTTAGCTCTAGTTTCCTGCACCGGCTTTGAAGCTGCTCTTTGATCTGAGTCGGTTGTGTGCACAGTGTGATCGGGAGACGAAGGGAGAAAAAAATCCAAATAAAAACGGAAAAAAAACATCAAACTAACAGGCAAGGAGACATGAAGAATGAGGCGATGATTGAGCAGCTGTTACTATGTCCGTCCAGCGGGGGTCAGAAGTGGGGACGATTTGTTCCCACGTCAGAGAAAGCTCCTCCAAACCCCCCGCTGACCACCTCTAGGTACACACACACACACACAACACATGAAGCTTCTTCCTTTTGATTAAGGTGTCTTCCCAATTGCAGCAAATAGAATTGTATCCTCCTCATACCTCACATTGCTTGTATGGAGTAATGCTTTGTTTTTAAGAGGACCTAAATGCCTTCTCCTTTTCCAAGGGATGAAATGTACATTCTTTGGAGTCCTTCCACGGTGAGCTCCTCCTGTGTTGGGAGTTAGTTAGATCGGAGATCGTTTCCTGTTGTCTTCTGAAATGACTTCTTTCCCTAAACCTCTGCATGCGTTTGAGTTCTGCCTGGTATTCTGCATCGATCCACGCTGCCGTCAGCTGACGCCACAGCCCATCTGTACACGTCTTAAATCACAGTTGAATGCACCTTTTGTTGTGTAAGAGATTTTCTTTTCTTATTTTTTTTTGGGTGGGGTGGGGACACGGAGTCACCGCTCGTTTCCATGCTGTACGCTCATTCCTGGGAATGTTTTTAATTCCGTTTGAACGGAGAAGGGGACAGTTTGTTTCCTCGTTCTGCAGCGCAGAAACCCGTTTGACTGCCAGCCGTGTGAGATACGGAGAGATGCTCATATAAACACAACCTCGTTTCGGCTCCAGCTGATTGCAAATCATCTGCTGTCGGCGTCGAGCGTTGCTGAAGGAATGGTTTGGTGGTCTCTGACGTTCCTCACGCATAACAAGGACATCCATTCATTAATTTTTTCTTGTTTGTTTGCTTTATGGCATCAGACAGAGGAGCTGAAATCCAGATCAGTGTATTACGTCAGCATATTACCAAGTATGAAATTCCTTTTTAAACACGTTGTAAACAAACCCTTTGTAGACACTGGAGTTCTGTAAAATAGTAATTAACTGGCGATGATGATGACAATGATGATGATGATAATAATAATGGCTGTCTGTTCTTCTTGTTTTATAAATGTGTTGTGAAAATTGTAAGAAACTTAAAGTATTTAAGAAAGGTTGTTCTCTTGTTTTGTTTTTTATGATTTGGTTTGGTTTTGTTATTATAATATATTATTGTGTACCTATTGTAAATATGAAGCACACCTATTTTGCAAGCCAAGGATTCACTTTGTACTGTTGTTATATATAAATAAACTTTGCTGGTTAAAAATTGCATAGAGCCAAAAATGTGTATTTGTGTCTTTTTGTTCAGCAACTTCCTGATTTAGATCTGAACATCATCAAGAAACCAAAACTCAGGGTTTCAATTCCTATAAAGCTCCGTGGGCATGTAAAGACCATTACCATGGATTCAGTCTGACAACAGGTAGTTGAGAGGATGACGTCACCCTCTCACTACTGTTATTGCTGGACAGTAAGTTTTTACAGCGACATACACCTGCTCTGTACGTATGTGCCCCACAGAGATAACCTCCGTCCTGAGGTGTTTCTAAACGTTGGCCACTATTTCTCCTGCATCATGTGGGCGCCGGGCAGACACTGGTCGTATCTCTCCCCTCTCCTGGAGGCCTGGGTTCATCCTCCTGGCCGGTTGGCTGGCAGAACAACCCACGGCCGGAACATGCTGAATCTTCATGCGGGTGCGTTGGTTCACAGCGGTTCGGTTTCTCCGCACCACCACGGGGGCTGCAATCACATTAGGTTGCTAATGGAGGTGTGGGTCAGCGTGTTTGTCTGGAATGAAACGGCCCTCGGGGTCAGCGATTTCACAGACGGCTGTCCGCTTTTTGGATGGACGTGACTTTTATTGCAGGGTGAACAGGAGACAGAGGTGGACGAGTGGGCAGAGAGAGAAGAAGTTTTCCAGCCATCACACTGGCGAAAGGTGCTCGACTTCCTGGTGCAAGCAGTATATTAAACAATATGGATTCTATATCTGAAGTCCCTCACTCATCGCTCCTCCTGAATTCCCTCCAGGGAAGGTCTAATCCCCGCTGCTTCTAATCCTGTACTGCTGAGACCAATTCAAATCCACGCAGGACTTAACGCTCTGTAATGCCTTTACAAGTAGTCGCATAAAGCTGACATCCCATTCGTTCTGGGGTAGGATTCTCAGCCTGGATTACAGAGCAGATTCCGAAATAATTAATGTGAGTTTGCAGAAGAGGATGCCGGGGGCGAGTTCGACACCATTTCGAAGAATGCTCGGGTATTCGTCTCGCAATGAAACAATTCCTGGCACCTTGCCTGGGACCATAGTTCGGATCCTGATGGTGGTTTAATGTCTTTGTTTTCCATATGAGGCCACTTTGAGTGAGGCGAGCCGCTGCATCGTATTGCTCGCAGCAGCCACTCTGTAACCATGCGTGTGATTTGTAATCAAAGCTTCTGGAGTGCCACTACGTGTGGAATCTGCAGAGTTGTGTTTTGCACCTGACAAGCTGCTCGCAGATTATATTTCTGGAAGACAAATGAAAGGCGTCCTGCGGTAAAACTTAAGCTGTGAGCGATGAGAGCATGTGTGACTGTGGAGCATTGGAAGTGTCCTCACACCAGAACACCGCCGGTGTCCTACGGTATATGTGCACCACATGCAGCACATTAAATATCAATAATGAGGGTGCTGTACTAAGAAAGACTCGTAACAGCACAGGAGCTGAGCAGAACCCAGGACAAACACGTGACCACTGGTGGAAGTTGGTCTGAGGGAAGCCAACGTGCATCCATGTGTCAGAAGCTCTCGGCACAGGATCTATTTCTAGCCTGACTTCCTGCTGTTGGAGCTGTCGTTCTCAGTGTGCTCTGCAGTGATAGGAGTGGCTTGCCATACTCTGCAGCTCGTCTCTCCCTCTGTCTCTCTCTCGCAGTAGGTAGTGAGATGTTCGGAGACGTGCACATTCAGCAGGATGGGACGTGGCGTTTATTAAAACAGAGCAAGGCAACTCTACAGCTATTACTGAAACACTTCACTCATGCGTAGGTGTGAAAGTTTCCCACTGACATTCAAGTCCTTCTCCTTCCCTGAGCACTCCAGCTGTCCCTCCCAGTGTCTTTCCTCTTGACGTGACTCGTCCCTGCTCCCCGAGATGCTAATGAGGCTCCTCCAGCAGGCCCGATGACAGCCTCCCGTGGTGCGGCCTCATCTCTTTTAGCAATGCACAGCAAAAACAAAGAGGTGGGTGGCTGGAATCCATTTGACCCGGCGCCCCTGGGTCCGCCCACGCCAACTGTGCCCCCCCCTAAAAAAAAAGTTTTCAGCAATGCAAATGCAGGACATTAAAGCACACAGGAGCACCAGGGACAGAGGCTGTGTGTTATGAATATGAAGTCACAGCACTCACATAATTAGATTTTCTATGTGTGGGACCGTGCACCCTGCGTCCCCCCACACACAGCGACACGAACTCCATCACCCCGCGGGGTGCAGGTGAGAAACGCCTGCCAAATTTCCCTAGCCGGAGCTCACTTGCATATGCAGATGTTAATTACCACTGGAGCTTGTATGGGCCAATCGCCAGGCTGCCAGAACAGCTTGCGCATCCACCCACCGCCACCCCCACCCCTCCTCCCTACAGGTTGCTGTTTCCACGGTTACTCCCCTGGCTGATAGTAAAGATAATCACCTCCGATTTCCTTCATGGCTCATTTTCTCCTGCTCGCCTCTGAAAGGCCAGAGCGCCGCTGTCTGATTCTCCACGCTGAGGGAGGGGGTAATGACTGCGAGATCATCCATCCGGTATGGTGTAACTGTGGTTGGAATAAAGACCTGGATGAGGGGAGGGTCAGATCAGATGGGATCAGGTGATGGTAGTTAGCACACAGCCTGGCCTGCTCAGTCACAACCAAAGAAGGCTGTACCTCGACATGAAGACTCATTCAGCACATTTCATCCATCACACATGCTTCACGCTTTATTCGAGGCTCCTCACGGTCATGAAAATGCCCCAAAGGTCATCCCTCACGATGCTTAAGCCTGACATCCACGATCCAGCATTGTGTTTACAGTTTTACAGTTTTCCTCTTGATCTGCTTTAACCTTTAATCTGTTGTGGCTAAACATCGCCTGTTGCTTGCTGTATAGAAAACGGATACTTCCTAAAGCAAGCCATCTGTTGTGGGCACATAGAATAGATCCCGTCTCTCTGTCTCCCTCGCGGTGCTCCTTTGAATCTATTGTCCAGATAGAAACGTGCCAGGGTTGGCAAGGCTTTGCTTTCAGCACACTTCTTTGAGAATTATTTAAGACTTAGGAGTTTCTGTGAAATAAATATTTGATGTGCAGGACCTGAGCGTCTCCCGACGAGCCCAGAGCAACACTTCAGAGAACGACTGAGGTGAGCTATGCAGCTTAGAAACACACACACACACACACACCATCATTAACCCTACCACCATAGTCAAAAACACTGCAGCTGTTTTAGAATGTGTTACTGAATTGTACAGCCTGAAAGCTGAGCTTTTTTTTTCTGCCCTCATCTTTACCTCAGTTTATGACACAGTGACAAACTCGTGGTATTCCACGAGTTTGTCATTTCCATGTGCTCTATATAAGAAGATACAGGGAACCCAACACTGAGGGAGATGGGTTTCCCTTCTGCCACTAGAGTGCAGAGTTGAGCCGCTGAGAAATGTCCAACCCTCTGTGGTGGGACTGAGATGCTCTCAAAGCCCAGTCCTGCAGTGCCATCTCACGGTTGGCTGTGGGAATCAGCGCTGTGGTCAGGTTTCCTTGTAAAAGCCAACCACTCGAAGCAGGAACTGCAAACTGTTTGGACACATGTTTTCATATAGAATAATTATTATTATTGATAATGTAATCGAATCTACCTTTGTTTTTTTTTAAAAACCTTCAAATTGTGGAGAAACACGTTCATAACCAAACATCTCCTTCAACAAAGTTGTGTGTGAACTTTTTGCAGGTTTTAATAGAGAACCTTGAGACTATAAAACCAATCAGTCCCAAACACTGGCAAAACTCTTCCAACTGGCCAGAACCACCGCGTTTTCTACGGAAATGTGACAGTTTGAATTATGCGAAAGTACTCCAGAGATGAATGGAGCAGATACAGTTAATGAGAGCCATCTGGGCAGCCAACGCTCTGATAAATTAATCTCCCAGACCTTATCTGGCCGCGTGCTGCCAGAACACACACAGTTAATGACGTGTTCAGAGGTTGCCAGTACTGTGGAGGGGTGCGCGCGTCCCGCATCACACAAACAGAGGACGTGAAAGGACAGTTCCACATGTTGCGTTTAGTCAGAAAAGTTACGTAACTCATCAAAGGACAAAATGTGTGATTGCTCAACAACTGTAAAAACTGAAGCTACAAATAAAAAAATATGTGGTAGAAAAGGAAATTCGGCTTCTCGAGGACTGAATGCTTGGATCTCGTTCTCTGCAAGTGCACCCTTATGTCGCTCCTGCATCAGTATGCACACACCTACAGAAGGCCTACTCCAAAGCCCTGTCTTTAAAAGTCCCGGGGAAGTGAATCACTGAGACCCACACTCAAGCCTCTCAACCTTGAGCATAAATCATTTCAAGATGCCTGCAGCATCGCCTAATCAGGGGCAATTAGGGCTTGTTACAAGCCTGTGGAGTTTGCCCTTTTCAAAAAATAAAATAAAACAAGGAGAAGGACACGAGGAAGTTGGGGACAAAGAGGAGACTCGAAAGTAGGTTGCGGAAAATCAAAGAGAGGCTAGTGTGTGTGTGTGTGTGTGTGTGTGTGTGGGGGGCATTGACTCTTATTGCTGTGGGGCCTGTCGCGGAGCTACGATTTGTTGCCTGCTCATCCTTTCTGCGTCTGATCGTACATCTCTGCTAATGGAACGGAGCTGCACACTGAGTGCACGCTGGGCTGGGACGGCTGGGACCATGGATCGGGTTTTTGGAACAATGGGAGTAGACTCCAGCCAGAGGGGTGTGCTAAAGCAGAACATCTGTATGGGATCAAGTCAAAGGAGAGAATTCGGGAGAGGGACCGGAAGGATTTGGGGGGAATTGCATGCTGTCTTTTGTAAAGAGCTCTCAATCAATCCCGTGAGCATGGTCAATGCAAAATTAGAATGAAATAAAGGAGCTCTGATCAACCTGCAGCGTTTTCTGTGGACGCCGTGGTTACACTGAAACATTCTTTGGCTTTCCCAGAACATGATGTAATAACACGACAGGTCGAGGCTTCTGTTGAGTCCTTAGTTTGCTGCTGTCTCCTCTGCAGGCTGTTCTGCTCCCGGACCTGTGACCTGTGACAGGGGGGCAAAAGAACGCCAGCGCTATGAAATCATCTCCTGAAAACTGCTGGTTTGTTCTTTCTGTATTCTGCAATTTTTTTCTTTAGGTTTTGTGGGTGAAGTGGGATCTAATTCTTCTTCTTATTTCCATGGCCTGGAATGTTTTAACTGATCCCAGAACTACTGGATTTCCTCCTCACGTGGCGTATCTTTATTGTTCACACATTTGCGCTATCCCAGACCTGACAGTGTTGGGTAAGCTCTCCGCATTGATCAACTCTCCGGAGGATTCTGGCAGAGGTCTGGCTGTTACGCTGTGTTGCTGCCTCCTTCGTGTCTTTCTGTCTTTCTCTTTTTCCAACCTTTTTCCATCGGTGAGGAACTGGATACTGGTGCTCGGCCAGATCTGCCCTGTGTCACGCGATCTCACATGGCCGACGTGGAAGGCAGGTCATCAGAGCACATGCCACAGGTTCAAGATACATTTCCACATTTGTCTTTCGTGGATCATTCGGGGGTCATCACCGGATCTGCACGCACGCATCTGGACAGGGCGGGCGGTTGGCTGCTAGAACGTAACGTGCACAAGGAGAATGGCAGGAAACAGGACAGGAATACAGATGCTTGAGTGACGGAAGGACGGATAGGTCAACAGGATGATGAGGGAAAGACGCCCTCGAGGGCTGAACGGAGACGCGTTAGCAGTGTCATCACGCAGAAGGTTTATTCTCTTAACCACCCGATTTAATTATTCATCCCTTCCTAAAGGGCCCCAGAAGACAAGACTACAAACCCATCAACCTCTCCTCCGCTGTCAGAGTGGAGCTCCTTCGTTTGCAGGCAGACTATAAATGAATGAAGAGCAGCGACACAGTAACACTGGTTTTACTTGAAACCATGACATACCACAGTACAGAGGAAGGATAACGAGCTGGGCCGGGACAGAGGAGGGGAAAAAAGGTCATCATCGGGCTTATTACTAGGAACACGCAAACGGAGCTATGTGTTCTCAATTCACCACTTTGGCAACACGGTGGCAAGAAAAACCAATTTCCTGGTTTTCTGCATAAATTGGCCACGAAATATGCTCTGATCTCTAAAGTCACAAATATAAACAAGAACCATACTTCTAAGCTCATAAAAGATCAACAGTCGTGATCTTTGAAGACACATACGGAGCGATCAGATCTCACAAACTACCTGTAAGACTGAGAGGTCATAAGATAGGGGGGGGGGGACTAGAAGAAGAGGCGAGGGACAGTTTGTCTGTCGTAAACGGACACGTGTCACATCTTCCTAGAAATAGTCTCACACCAGGAAATAGATTTTCAGTAGGTCCACACGCTTATCTGATATTATTCTATACCTATTACTGTGACAACAGTGTCATGTATAATGTTCATGTGTTTGTACCGAGCAGTTCAATGCTGAACACACCTTTCAAACGATTTTCTAATCACGTGATGAGAGACGATGACTGAAGACTGGTAGCTAGATTTAATTCCCACTGGACCTACTTGAAATATTATTATATCAGCTTTCTGCTTGATTGTTCAGCCTCTTCAGAGATGAAGACAGGAATACTTCAACGGTGAGAAGGTCATTTTAATCCACACTAGTTTACTAAATAGTCTTTGAAGTAATTACGTGCAAACTTTCTTAGAATCTATTTATCTGTCTATCTGTCTGTCCGTCCATCCATCCATGATAGAACTTGAGTGATGAATGAACTGAAATAAACAGTTCATTCATCACTCAAGTTCTAACCTTCTTCTTCTTTTTCTAAAAACATGCTATGGTCAGTGAAGACAACATTTACATCTTTAAGATTAAATTGGATTTTTTGTGTTGAACTTAAATTGTAATGCAGCCAGACTCACAGAACAAGTTATATTTCACACATTCAAATGTTACACTTTGATCTTAACAGCGTTTGAGTTTCACTTTAAATAATAACAATTAAGATTTCATGTCACATTAAATCTTAAGGGGGTATCTGGTCTGAAACAAAACGGCCAGTAGGAGGTTCCCAGACACCGGCCCGACCTTGGCTCGATTCAGCCTCACATGGTTGCATTGTTTGACAAGCAAGTCTCCAGACAGTCCCTCAAAACCCAGCGGTGGAACTGCAGTGCTTCCAGATGTGGCCCGCCTCGATCCGTGGATCAGCACATCTCTGTGTGAACATATAGAGTGAACACCCAGCATCGCGCTCCACAACACAGCTTTTGCTGACGTGGTGTGATTACCAAAAAGCATGTGTTTTGTCCATGATGTCAGTGTGTGTGTGTGTGTCAGGCAGTTTGAAATAGGCGTGTAGGGTACATGTGTGGTTCAGTGGATGACTCACGATGGGCTGTTAGTCATCTATCCAGAGACACTTAAAAACTGCAGTGATGTGTGATGCCGTGCGCTTCCACAGGCCTCTCAGCTATGTCCACAACACATTCAGATCCAAACTTCTACGTTGTTGGGTTGCGTAGTGTACTGCTTTACCTCGTAGAGCACTGAAGACTGTGTAACTTCTCTAAGAGTATCACCTGGAACTCATAAGCTGAACGCTACCAAACAGGGTCAGATGTTTTCAACAGGAAACAAAACTACAAATTAAACAGTTCAACGCCAGGTTTGGAGCACTACCATAGGATTATCTCATTGTGTGCACACACAGACAAAGGCTGAAGCTGGGACTGTTGCTCTGGGGGAAATGGGTTAAAAGCAGGCCGTTGGAAAAGGGGTGTGGAAAGAGCAGAGCGCGCAGAGAGGCTGAAAGACTGGGGCCATATAAAGAGCAACAGATCACAAGGCAGACTTTATCCTGCTTGTCTGTCCCGCTCACCCAGTCCTCACAGGAAACTCCCATTTCCCCTGCCCTCACACCCTCACCTCGACTTAACCACGCTTTTTCACTTTCACACCCAGTCCCACCAGCTTCACTCTGAGTCTGTCCAGACGGGATGGCTGCGTCCATGTGGAGAATGAATGGGCTTCGGAGGAGGATGGCTGAACTCCTGGTGCTCAGCGCTCTGCTGCTCAGCAGTGAGTACTCTCATGATTACTCATTACCACATCTTCCTAACATCCTCTGTCGTTAGAGAGTCGCGTCTCCACAGAGGATCTTTCTCTGTTGTCTTTGGAAACTTCAGTTTTATTTTACTGAGTTTGCTTTGATGGGTTTTACAACGAGGCTGCACAAAGATGCGAGGAGGCATGTTTACTGGTGGGGCAGCTGCAGAAATTATGCTTAACATCCTATGGTGTGTCTGGGTGGAGCCACTGTGTATTTGAACGGGTTTCAAAAGGATTAAAACCACAAACAGAACCCAATCTCGCTGTCAAACAAACCAGAATGGCTTTTTTACATTAGTAATAAAATAATTTGCTGCATGGGGGAAGATTATAAAAACACGTTGAGCGAGTGTGTGCAGCATGTGGAGCAACACAAAAGAAAACGACCACACTCACGCATGTGGAGGCAAGAGAGGGAAAATAGTAGTTCCCCCACAGTATTTCCTGCCAGGCAGAGTGTGAGTGTGTGTGTGTGTGTGTGTGTGTGCCTGCGTGAGATCATGTACATGTCTTTCTTTCACAGGGCTGTTCACTCCACATGAGTCCAAGGCCCGGTGCTAATTGCAGGGTGATGTATAGCTTGGATGGTTTTTTGGTTGTAAAGCAGGTCTGGTTGTTGTTCGGCTCAATGTGTCGACGTTTTACGGAGCCGCTAGGCCCCATCTATGGCCACGAGGGCTGTAAATGTTCAGAGTGACCTTGGGAAGACTACGGGGAGCATTCCACGCCGATGGACAGTGCTGAGGGTTGACTTTAGAAGGAAAAAAAAGATCATGAGATAGTGGAACATGTTCATAGTGTGCCCAATAAAAGGACCACCACATACCGTCTGCATCAGCAGCCTAACAGATGGTAATTAGATTTGCAGCTAAATGTAATTAGCCTGGGCGCTGTGCAGCAACAACCCTGCTCATAATCAACAATTTATGAATTGTTTATTACTGTTGTGCTTGTAAACAGCTTTTCTACTATTATTATCTCTTCACTATTCTTATTTTCTCAATTAAACATTCCTAATTGTGACTACAGCCGTGCCTCTGTTTTCACCTTCTGATTTATGCTTATATGACCAGTGTGTTGTCTCCAGTCCGCTGACCAACTCTCCAGTCCGCATCTAAGAGCAGTCCTCCGGCCACACAGCCTTCCTACATTGTCAGCACTCGTGTCCAGCTGGCAGTGCAGTGGTAATTTGCACGGGCATGGACATATTTGGCTCTGAAAATCAATTAAAGGAGAATGCAATGATTTGTCCTGCACTGATCGTCTGCGAGTGTTTCTGCTTTTGCTTCGATGCAGTCACTAGAGTCGCTAGAGACAATCTGTCCCTTCACTGACTCTGTGCGGCTGTAGTAGAATATGGGTCAGAGGTCTGGCCCAGATGAGGCCGTCAGACATTTTTCATTTTCCACGCTCTCCCCAGACTGTCTAAATGTAGATAAAGACTTTCAGTGAAGTCACTTTATCCTGATGAATGGAGACGCGCTTGGCTGCACAGCTCCTTCTCTGTTGTGTCTTGTTCTCAGAGGAATTTTTTGTGGATCAGGAGACTTAGTCAATGTCACATTAGATTTAGTGGCAGGGAAATCATTAGTGCCTAAATTGTAAATAGGTGAAGCAGCTGATGTCGAGCTGTCGACATGTATTCAAAAAAAAAACAGCGTTAAGCTCTTTCTTTCTCTATTTCTCTCTGAAACCATGGTAACCAGCAAACCAATCTTACGAAGGCCTTGCACCCTGCAAGAGATGCAGAAAAGCAACGTTATGACCAAAGTCATTAAAAAGAGAAGCCGAGCGTGCAGCTGATAGACTAACTTTATCTAACTCAGGTTAGATTTGTAGTTGAAAAACACAGACTGAGGCCAACGAGAGCAGAAGGATGAGTGGATGGAGAGCAGGATGCAGGAGAGAGGCGGGATCAGCCTCGTCATGTGCAGTATAAACCAGCCAACACAAGTTTGCTTTCCACTTTCCATAGCTAGCATTCAGTAGATAAGTATGCAGCGCTGCAACGCGCACGGACTGTGATGTGGGATGATGTCATTCAGCGCCGCTTGGAGTATGTTGTCTTTCGCTCCAGATTTCTGGGGGAAAACCCAAATCCTGAAATGTGCTCTGGAGAAGGGGATGGGGGGGTTACACGCCGCCTTGCTCATTTCAGCTTGTCGTCTACAATGAGCGTTTCTGTTTCCAGGCCAGGGCCTCGGGCCGAGCAGAACGAGCTGTGACAATTGGTGTTAGAATCTACCACATTAAAGCGAGACACTGCCTGGTGGCTGGGGCATTCCAGATTTGCCATGAGCAGACCACGCACCTCTCTGTGCGTGCGCCTGGTCAAAAACATCAGCACAGTATGAATAAGTGTCCCTGCACAGAAATGTAGACGCTTCTCACACAGCAGCTTCACCCTGCCAACGTAAACAGAGGCAGAGTGTTGCCGCTCTTCTCGTGGCCTGCAGCCGTTGACCAGCAGTCTTCTGGTCCCAGGTTGTGCTGGTGAAGTTAGATTCACGTCATCGGCTGCAGGGCGTGGGTCTTTGATGTAAGTTTTGGCAGATAGTGCTCTTATGTCAGGCCAGGGTGTGTGCGTCCACTTGGCCTGACTGCAAACGTGACGGTTTCGCCTCAGTCTACGGCTGAAGTCATTAGCGCGCGCACGCACACACACAGCGGCGCTCATCACTCATCTGTGTCCACTCGCCTCGTCTGCTGCACCTCTGAAGATGTTCTCTCTCTCTGAATTGTGTTCATTTAAAGCTGACTCGATTCCAAAGAAAACGTATTCATGACGAGAAAACAAAACTGCTGTCGCCACCAACGAAAGGATCGTCCAGGAAAAGGAGTTGACTTGGAGCAACAGATCGTCTAGCAACAATATTTACCTAGTGAAACAATCCTAATGGAAAGCAGACGCTGAGCTAGCATTCAAATCTTCCTTTTCCAATTACTGCTCTGCTGAGCTCATTGTTCCCTGTTCCCCATGGCACCCTGCTGCAATTTTACAGCTGCTGAGTTTTACCACCGTAAAGGAAAACTCCTTCTGTTTCTCCTTCCTTCTCAGGCCTAGAACCCAACGCGACACAGAGAATCTCCAGATATCACTGCTCAGATGAAAAATCGAAGCTCTGC
>JAUMHF010000024.1:17851254-17874359 GCA_032359275.1 Microctenopoma steveboyesi
CCAATATCATGCCCAGTCTTCAACCTATGATTTAGCTCTTTACTGTTCATCTGGCATGTCTAAACACCGCACACCGCGTCAAAGGCTAGAACACCCAGGCAGAGAGTTTTAAGGAGCACAGCCAGTGCAGGAAATCCTCCTGATGTAGCCCAGTAGACGAGAGTTGTGCAGAGCACGGTCCAGTTGAACCCAGAGGTTACACAGTGTGCAGCTTTTGGCTGTGCGCTCTCTGAGCCCATCAGAACCTCTCTGGAGAGACAGCAGGGTTGTGTTTATAGAGCACAAGTGTTATGTACGCGCCTCTCAACTCTTAGCCTCGGGCAGGCTAAGAGTTGATGCTCAGGGGCCACTCTTGGTAAGGGCTTGGTGAGATTTCTCACACAGCTGTTTGAGGTGTCTATGTTCGCAGTAGTGGACCGCTACTGTGTGTGAAACTCACAGAACACCATGCACAGGGAGGGGGGTTGGGCATGTGTTAGTGTCCTGTGTGTGCTTAATGCTGCTCTATGCTTCTCACACATTGTTACACCGTTTAACTTTGCCACTCGAGCCAAAGGCACTTAGCTAAGGTTTGTGTTAAACAATGGGAGTGATGCTCACGTTCAGCAGTTCAAATGCAGCATCAGAAGGTTCATGTTTCACAGAGCGACCCGCGGTGCTGGACACATCAGGCGAAAGATACGGCGTTAAACTACATCTGTGGAGTTTGTTAAAGTCGGTCACGCTCACAGGAAACACACAAAACATCTAAACCCACCACATTTATACGAACGTATCCGGTGATTAACTAAATAATGGCAGCGGTGCACCGTAGCATTTTCCCTCTGATTGCTGAATAGTTTTGGTCAGACGGTTCAACTGTTTACACACTGGGCTTGTTTCCTTCCCGGAGAGTGTTTAGAAATTATGATCCAACATAAACTGCTGCAGTTCTTGTTGGTCTCTGTACTGGGAAAGGTTAGTTTTCTCCTTTTGACTGATAATGTGATTTCTGATTAGGCCTGAACACACACACACACACACACACACAGTTATCCTTCATCCTGCATTAAAAGTCTTCTGTGTGTGGCTTTTCAGTTCAACAGGGAGGGAGAGAGCAGTTATTATAATATATAAATCAATAATAATAACGAGGATATTTCTCTGCTATAATATTAATCTGACATCAGACCTAGGGTCAAGGCAAACCATCTATCCATTTACCTAAACTGAATTGAACTAGGTGAATATTTTCCTGCCTTTTTTAGGGTCTTTGCACCATCCTACCTAAACCCAACATTATTACAGAAACAGGATCTCTCCCAGAGGATAAAGGTGTAGTCGGGAGGTCCTGACCTTCTGAGAGAGCTGTTTATTTGCAGAGGCTCCAGACAGTGAGAATTAGCCCATATGTGACTACTAATTAACTAGAGCTCTTGAAAATACGCGTCAAATTGGTTTGACGTCTTCGGGTTGAGCATGAGGTTTGGATCACCGAGCCAAGCTGTTCCAACCGAGACTCTGCCCTGACCTCCTTCACATATTCCTCTGAGCTTGGATACAGACTTTAATGCCAAGATACTCTTTAGTTACATATTTCCATAAAACAAGTGGCCTAAGTAGGATTTAATGATGTCCTAGAGACATAGATGTAGTTTGCTGGTTGTTACGTTGTCCATAATTAGCCTTTAAAGCATATCAGCGAATTCACTGATGTCAAAGACGACTATGAACATGGTGAAACGAGTCATTTCACAACACAAACATGACACACACATGCGTGATTTATATTTCCAGGGAAACCTTTATATGCTAACTCTGGAACGCCTGGGATTCTCTGCATTTTAAAGCTTTCTTTACTTTTCTATCACAGTATTCCAGTGATTTGTGAATGAAAAGGGAAGTTTAAAGAGCTGCTTTGACTTTTAATATGGCAAATGTGGCATCGTTGGCATGTTGTTGTCCCCAGTGTCAGAGTTCGCAAACGTCCACACAACCAGAGCGGAAGCTTTTATTTATGCAGACCACAGATTCGTTATACGAAAGCGCAGGTGGTTCATAGCTTTCTCTCACTTTGTTTCTTCTCTTTCTTGCAGATGAGGTAATGTGTCAATCTGATGACGAAACAGCTGTAACCAAAGTACCTGCTGCAGCACAGCCCAGTGCTGGTAAGAGCTTTGACAAATGTTGGCGAAATGAGATTATTTCTTTCTGTGTTTTCACCTTCTCTTACTGGATAATATCTTAATGGCGTGTTATTGTGTTTTCAGCGCCGAATGTTCAAGCTTCAGGTGATCCTGCTACCCCCGCTGCAAGTGTGGGCCCTTTACAGTTTTCAACACCTACTGTATCTTTGACATCAAAGACTGCAGTGACTGAAGGTACCTCAGAGGATATTACCAATCAAGCTAAAGAAACGGCAGTGAGTACTTGCTTGTACTACGTTTAAATAGTGCCTCTCTACTTTTTGAGTTGTTACTGAAGGCAGGTGTGTTTACAATGGATGCCTGATGCTTTGGTCACAGCTCTGTGTTTGCAGCATGTTGTCGTCCAATGGCCTCATTGAGCTGGATTCCCTGCAGCCTGATGTGTTTTGTAGTGCTTCGGCAAGATGGAAACCTTAAAAAGTCATGTTGGTAGTAGAAAATTCTCATGAGGTGTCAATCCCAAGCCACCGAACCACATCCTAGAATCGTCTTATGTCAGTCAGCTTGTAACAGTAACTGTGCTTCCTGCCAACCAGAGACAGGGATCTTCCAGCAGCCGTGGAGAGTTTGACACTTCAAATTTACGGCCAGAGCGAAACGAGAGCAGACGGAGCCTGGTTACCTTCTAGCAACACATTCCTTTGGCTGAGACCTTTATCTGGGCCCCTACACCTTGGGTCCAGAGGAAGTGGCTTAACCCACTTAGATGAAGAAGATGAATGTGCTTTAAGGAGCTAGCGTTAGAAGTATGGTGCAGATAAAGGCAGATCTTTCCTCAGACCTTCCTCACGCGTCATAAATTTTGACACAGTGATCTTGATGACAGACTAATGAAGTTGGGGGTTAAAGCTTGCTCTTATGCTATTATCTTAGTACACAGTTTGAATTTTTGTACAAGAATCACGTGTTGTTGTTTGTTCAGAGCAAGAGAAGCAGGTCAGATCCCAGTCCACATTTAGTTAGCCTCTGTTTGGCACATAACATCTAGGAGGCAGTAGCATCTGCAGAAGTCATCTGTCCAACTCAGCCTGAAAGTAGACATGCACTACAGTGCCAGCAGTCTTAGCCAGAGCACGATTAGCTCAACGCACAGGCAAGACTGAGAGGATGATGTAAAAGACATTGATAAAAGAACAGCCAGTGTCAGCGGAGCAAATTCAATGAGCAATCTATTAGGCATAAATATATTCGATTAGTGGAAAGTACTACCTTGAGTTAACATGTGTCTTGGTGTGAGCCTCCATTGTCTCACACCAAGCTGGGTGTGAGACAATGGAGGCTCCCTGAGAGCAGCGTGACCAGACGGATGGAGAACAGGTTCCACATGAGTGATTTCGCCATTCAAGTGCAGCTTTGCTGAGATTTTTCTTTCCCACCTCAAAAGACCTCTGCGTTCCAGCCGTGTCCAGCTGTGGGCCCACTCTCAAATAGCTGAGGGTTCAGGGTTTGCTAAAACTGTGCGCCTGGGAATACTGAGAGCTGTCTGGATCATACTGGAGAAAATGAAGAGTGTTCCCAGGTTGCAAAGCTTAACGTTGTGCAATGGGGTGATATCATAGTTCAGAGTTAAGGTGGGAAAAAGAAGGTGTGGTCAGCAAGCGTTTCCATTACGCACGCACAAGTCGTACATGTGCAGATGATCAGTTGGGAAAATGCAGGAATTGCAGACAGATTAGATTCACAGCGCGATGCAGGAAGCTATATATTTTTCAAGTTTTAGACATATTTTTACCCAAGAACCTGCAAGTGATGACTTATTTTTACGCTCTTTCACTACTGTGGTTCTTTCTTGTTTTCAGAGTCAGTTCAAATCAGTTCACTGGGCCTAATTTCATGGCTTTGATTACCTGAAACTTTTTGACCGTGATCTCATTTCATCCATTTGTTTGCAGGCTGAGAAGACAAAGAGTCAGATCTCACCATCCTTGGCTTCGCCTACCAGTTCTCCAGCCCAACCTTCACGTGCAGTATTTGGTGGAATACTGGGTACTGGTTTGCTCACTGCCCTTTTAGGAGTTGTGGGTTACTTCAAATTCCAACGCAGGTCTAACACCCATGGTGTGAAGGTGGTAAGCTTGTTTTAATGTTCTCTATCAGGAATACATGTTCATGTACTGTATGTAGCATAGAGCTAGCTTACAAAGCTGTATCATTCCACACGCCTCCCATAAAGTGACCCCCTCTGCATATATTGTGCCTCTTCCACTGCACGGGCTGCACGATGCTCTGCTTAGTAACAACAGGAATAGGTTTCGTCAGAGAAGCTTCATGTTTTTACTACATCAAAACAGCACTGTTTCTGTCCTTCAGACTCAATTGCAGCTAGTGTTTTAATTACAGAGTGCTGTTGGCCAGCAATCACAGAAAATATGCTGAGAGGGAGAGTGGATGCCCGATTCAAAAGACCTACACCCTGCTCTCTGCTGCCGTTTACAAGCCAGACACAGCTGTTTCTCTGTACTCACAATATCACATGATAGGTACCGCGCCGGAGGGTGCAAGAGTTGCATGTGTTGATGAGTAAAAGAGGGAGTTGGTGGGTGCGTCTGTGTACAGAAAAAAGGGGACTTGAGTACTTCATCCATCCATTAAATATCCAACATGATGTGTTTTTCATTTGCGCTGTACTTACAGGCAGAGGAGGCCTACCCCGTTGATCAGGAGAACCAAGGGAACACCCTTGTATCTGTGGCCCCCCTCAACCCATCTCCCGAAACCCAGGATAAACCCAGCATAAACGGAGAGTCCACCGAGCCAGCCAAGACGGAGCCTCCAGCACCTCCCACCAACGGCCACTCCACCACCAAGACAGCGGACACCGAGCTGTGAAAGAGTCTAGGAGTACACGCAGCCCAGGAGCTATCCCCACAAACACATCCATCCACACACACGCCTCTACCAACACACCTCCTCTGCTGAGTCCACACTGCGAAGTGGACTTCAGGGACTATAACACCCTACACCAACACCCTTGCTATGGCCCCTTTACCTCCTTCTTTTGTCTATGTGCCTCAACAAAGACCAGGCAAACGAGTCGATTGTGATAGTGACGGCGTTGGGCGATGTTGGCGATGACGAAGGCTCAGTCCCTGGCTTGTTGGGATGGCAGTCAGCCTGGAGACAAGAGACAGGAGATGGGCAGGGGTGGGAAAAGAGTGTATGTCAGTATTAATCAGCTTTGGCTCCCATGATGACTGCAGCCTCTGGAGTCACAGCCATGTGCCGCCAGCACGCCAGCAGGGTCTCTGCCTGTCATCAGGGTTAAACCTCCAACCAAACTGTCCTCCAGTAAATCCAATGACATTGTTGCTCAGTTTGTTGTAAAGACAGACAGAGCAGAAATAAACCACACTGCCGTACAAACTGTTTACAGACTTCTCAGAGAGAAAATCCATTGGGCTCTCGTCTTGTTTGTCTGATTGATTGTGTGTGTGCTGCTTTCAAATCTTGCATGTGTGTACCTGTGGTGTGCAGGGACTGTGTGCTGTAAACCATGTACTAAGCTTGCTCGCTGCATGTACTGTATTGGAGATTCTGACATTGTGGGTGACTGAGGATTTTTTATGTGCATGTGTTCATTTTGTATAAAAATGGACAAAGTGAGGCTCCCTGTGTTTATTAATAACAACTAGCAACTTTTCAGCATGTCTCTGAAGTTAACAATTGTCTTTACGTTGGCCCTGTGGTCACTGCTGACTGAACATTCATCAAGGAGCTGGGCGCCGAGCCTCTTACCATCAGATGTCCGTCCTTTTGTCAGTGTTATTCTCTCTTCAATATACTGTATGTGCTCTCTTTACTATCAGTATTATTTTGAGCAGTGTGTATAGTATGATGCCATTTTTTGTCTTGTTTATATTCTGTGTATCCACACTTGCTGCGTTTGTTCTATTTGTAACACATGTTTGATTAAGTCCCATTATACAGCATCGCGCTGAAGGTTATGACTAAAAGAACATTGTTTTTACTCAAATACCTGCGATTTCACACGAAGGAAACAACAACTGTACTGGAACAAAAAAGAACATTCTGGCTTATAAATGGAATATCTCACAGTGATTTCTACGTTGGGTTCATTTTGTCTTTTCTTTGCCAACATTCCCATATGACTGTTTCATTTAACCAGAACCCTGTAGTTTAATGGAATCTAACGTGACAAATGAAAACTAAAAATAAATAACCTTTTTTATGAATTGTCTCTTTTTCCATTCTCATAAAACATATTAAAAAACTATTTCAGTAATATATATATTTTTTTTTTATTTATTTGAATCTGTGCGTTGTATCCATCTGAAAATCTCAGTTAAAAATGAGCTGAAAAGAATATTGCCAGTAATTGCAACAACCATCATAAATGGTTTGCTTTTCTGTCAGCTGTTACAACATGATCCAAACCTCAATATTACCCATTAAACGGCTTGAGTGAGAAGAAGGAAGGGCAACATCATCATGTCATATACAACACTTAACACAGGTCTGTACAGTTACAGGTGTGTTTTAGCACCAGTATTGATGATATTAATGACATTGACATACAATTGAAATAAAAAAAAGGTTAAAAAATACCAGCTGGCAGGGTTAAACTCCCCTGCTGAAGTCTTTCTCACACGTCAGAGGACACATGAAAGCATGATCACTGAGACATAGAAGCCTCAAGTAGAGTGATGGAAGTCTGCCAAGGTTTGACGTGAAAGAACCACAACTCATCACTGAAGAGTCTAAACGTTGCTAAATCTAGTGAGGAAGTTGGCGACGCTGATTTTAATCTTGATGGGAACGATGTGCAAATACAGCAGCGAACAGCTTCATTTGGTTTAAGGAGGGTGACTCGTCTGTTAAAAACTGTGGGGGAGGAGGGCAGAATGTGTTTGTACACATACTTGACACTGAAATCCAACGCTGCCCATGAGGTCACGCAGCTGGTCTGCATGAGCAGAATCAATGACATCACGCTGTTTTGTCTTTCACAGTTCGGGTGGGGCAGCAAAAACATCGCCCAGCTGTCATTCCTGAGCAGGCACAGGACATTCTTAAGACTTCCAGAGTCCCACTGACTATCCCTCATCATGGTCACATTCGCATATTTGATTCAGGTTCTGTCACCGTCCACTCCACGCAGCAGGGTGACAAGTTTATTTCCCATCCGTTCACACGCTTCTATCATCACAGGCTTGATTCCCATGTGAATTCCCACCCTGTCCCGTCTTCTTCCACACCAGGGAAGGCAAATATTTCCTCCATTTAGCAGCTCTGTGAATTCGTCCTGTTGTAGCTCATACCACAGACACAAATACATCAGGTTAATGTGGTAATTTGAGTCTGGTCAACTGCTGCACAGGGCAAATTTAAGAAGTGTAAATCCCCGTGGGTGTGAATGTCATGTATATGCTGTCATCCATACCTGTTGTTAGAACGGTATCTGACCTCTAACTCTGTGAGGTGAATCCTCATCCAAGATCATTTTACTTCACAACATGATTATAGAAACCAGCAGACTCCAGCCACATGTCAAGTTTGCTTCCGTTTTAACTTTCTGCACCACATTTATTCAAACCCCAGGAGTCTCAGGGTCGGTTCGCACACACACACACACACGCACAGTATGAGGCCACAAAGCTGCTCCGTTTGTGAGATGCTGACGTATGTATCTCTGGCGTTTGTGCCTCCGTTTGAATCGAGATGGAAATGGATGTGATTCAATCCGTCTAAACAGCACTGAATAAAATATTAATAATAACAGCAACTATGCGTTTTACTGTTTACAACAACGTTTCTCGACCACTGAAGCCGTTTGTCACTATAAAGCATGTACTGTTAGTGAGAATCCTGCAGGTGTTCCTGTTGATATTCGAGATATATTTTGTAAAATCAATAAAAGCCACAAATTTCATTAGATTTTATTTCTATCTAAACAGTCTCATACCACTAATAAGCAATTTAGTGTTTCATTTTTCACCCATCAACCCCTGTACCCCAGCAATATGTCACTTCGGTTTCTTCAGAGTCAGCTTGCTCCCCTCCCATCCAGCTCCTAGTTCCTTCACCCCTCCGCTCCTCCGACCAGCCAAGAGTGCTGTATGTGCTGTGGAATCTGGGATTGTGAGCAAAACTCATTTGGTTGTTTTTATTGTGGGGAGGCTCCCCCCTCAGCGTGGTCACAGCTGCCAAAGACGTCATGTTTTCCTTCTTCAAGCCAAAGTGCGCCCCTTTTAAACTCACTGATGGTGAAGATAATATAGAGTGGAGTGGAAGGGTGGGGGGCGAGAGAGAGACCAGGCGAGACCCTCGGGTCGGGAGGTGTATATTCAGCCGCTGAAGAAAATTCAAAGCTGATAAACGTTCAAGTTCATGAAAAGGTTACACAAAAGGCAGAAGGGAATTAGGAGCAGAATGAAACTGAGCCTGCAAGAATATTATGATTTAAAACATTAGGGTACAATATGTTACAAATAATGGAAAGTGGAAACCTGCAATTTACCTCCACTAATAGGCACATAAACCATTTTTGTGCAGAGCCATCTAAAATGTCTGATACATCCTGTTTCATCCGCTGTTCAGGGAGAAAGGACAACAAGGACTGTTTGACCACGATTGTCCCTGTTAAAACAATTGTCAGACTGTACAAATACATCATGCGGTTGTTCCCAGAGGTACCTGACAAACATAATACATGTCAGTCCATATGCTGGGAAAGATTTCTTTTGTCATCTCAGCCAGGAAAAGGAATAAAGCATTTATTAAGTCCCCTTATTATTATTTAAATCAGTGAACTCATTGAGCAACATATCACTCAAGTAACGAATCTTTGCCACTTGAGGGCAGCAGACACACGCTTCAAACACAACACACACCTGCGGCCTATTGATTCCCTTTAATTTGGGAGCTAATGAGCAAACAGTGGCCTGTTAATGCTGGAGGGAAGGAGTGAAATGAGTATTCATTCGGATTCTGGTGTCTGACCACCTGCCTGCTCTTCTTTCAGCTGCTTATGGTCCAACTCATCCCCGCATGTCTAAGACGGCTTAATGAACTAGTCTCTCTGAAACCTTGTTTAGGACTAGTGCTAACATTGTGCTGAAGGTATTTCCACAGCGAAGGACTAGCAGCCTTATGAGACCAGCATGTTAGTGTCATTACATAACAACAAATATTCTCATATTAAGTTGAGTGTGACTCAGACTCTGGCTAAACTACGTCTATCTGCTAATTGACTGTGTACGAGGCTTCTACACTTTCCACCATTAATTGCACGGGGCATTTTAATCTCACTAAGTATGAACCAGCATGAGAAATAATCTTGCCACTACCTCAGCCACACCCTGCGTCGACGCAGGCGGGTCAAGCTGGGACTTATAACACTGACAGAATATGGACTCAACTCTTGGTGGTTTCAATGAAGAATAAACAAACCAACCACTTAATGAACAATGAACACAAAACATTCGACTTGAACCTGATGATGATATCTTTTGGCACCTCGGAGGCAGTGAAAGTTAATTTTCTCTCGCATTCAGTCATAACCAATGACAGCTGGTGAGAAACGTGATACACTTTTTTTAAACATGTATCCTGGGAAATGTACTATGCAGTTTCAAAGCTGGAATTCACATTAAGGGAGGGGCCCTCTGTAAGACAAATATGGGGCCCCGCTGACTAATGTGTGCATATAAGGGAGTGACCAGACACATCCTACACATTGCTGTCCAATCTCACAACCCTGCCAAAGGCCGGTCCGTTTGTAATCTGTAATTACACCACTTTACCACTTTTGACCCTGTAATATTTTTGCGTTGATAAAATGCAGGTTCGTGCCATTTACAGGCTGTGTGACTTATTATTAAACACAACTATTTAAAAGTCTGTGCAGAATGTTTCTGAGCAACATTCTTAAAGTAACACAACTTTCTGATTATACGTTTGAAAAATGGAAAAAAAACAAATCCAGTTTGATATTTTGTCTCCACAGACACATAAACAACGAAAAACAATAGGAACTTAAACTGATGCCGCATCTGTTTCCTGTGCTGCCATTGTCTCTCGCCAGCATCTGCTCTAGGAAACATCTGGAAAGCATCGCCTCTTTTTCAGCGATGCAGCTGTCCACAGACGGGACATGACGCCCTAAAATAAAGTACTATCAAAGTCCAAGTAGTCAATAATTTACCAGGATTAATTTAAGTGCTGCATACAAATTGCACGGTTACACAACATGCTGTGAGTTATTAGACAAAAAAAGGTGTGATAATGGCTTTATACTTTCCAAACGCGCTGGTCATGTAAAACATTTTAAAACACACACAGAACGTTCTAAATGTGATGGAAGCCCACCGGCGCTGGAATAGTGCAGAGTTTGGAGGACGGAGACGCACGAGAAAGTGAAGTTTAAATGTGATTGTTGGGTTAGGATGCCCCCTGCTGTGGCCTTAGGGGCAACATAAAAACAGAAAAGTAAAGGGAAAGAAACAAAAACAAACATAGATTTGTATGTAAGAATCACGTGGCCCGGCAGACTCTCAGGATCTATTTCACTTGCAGTTTGATGACCTGTTTTTGTTGTTCAGTGTTCAGAAGTCCTGTTGGGCTTATTTACTGGGGGGATTTGATTTGTGTTCATTGGTGCCTGCCACTAAAAAATGAATAGTTTACAATGTTCTTTTCCTAAAGATGATATTACAGCCCTTATGATTCTTTAAACTCTATTTCTTTAAATTATATTTATCACATCATTGTATTTTCTTTGATGTTAGATTCTGTTTGAAAATCTGACACAAGATTAAAAGCACCAGCTTTAAGCCCTGTAAGATCCATAAAATGGAGGTGGGGCCTCAGACTCCTGTCTACCACAGGTAAACAGTCCACAGCTCTTTGACGGGCGTTCCACATACTTTTCAGTTCCAACACTCGCATGACCACAGTAGATGCACATTTTTTATTTCTCTTTGTGCATTAGTGAGTCTTGGGTGTTCATGACTCTGTCCTCGTTTCACTAGCTGGTGGGTTGTGACCGCTGCATAACGTCTGCCTTTTAGAGATGCTCTGACCCAGTATTTCTGGATGACGAACTGAATCACAGATTGGCTGTTATGTTACTGTTGTTGTTAATCTTGCTCAATCTTCCTGCTTCCAACATTTCAGGAACTGACTGACTTGCCGCCTATAGACCACACTTACTGACAGGTGTCAAGATGTTTTTACTTAAACTGTCTGTGGTTTTAATGTGGTCTGTCAGTGTAAAGTGTGCTCATAAAAAAGTGTCGACATTTAGTTTGTATAATTCAGACAGACTGACCAGTGGATTAACTGACTCAACGGAAATACGATAGAAAACAAAGAAAAATGATGTCTCAATATATATATGTATTTATCTGCTTACAACTACAATAATACAAAGCCTTTTTTAGGTATATTAACTAACCTATATATGAGGGCCAGTATGTAGAATTAGCACGGTGCCTTATGAGGAAGTGGTAGGAGAGTGAGTGCATAAAGCAGGGGTGAGCATGAGTGCAGAAACCATGTCAAAGTGACTTCACTCTGTTAGTCACATTTAACTGTTTCATGGATTTGAAATGTATGTCCACAAACTGCTGCAGTCTTCATGTTGTTCTTTCAATCAACCTAATGTTTAAAACCTCTGATTTTAAGACCAATAAATGCACTTTGAATATAACCAGTGTTATAAAGTAGCTAAAATCACAGACCTAATATTTATTAAATTAAGTATTCCGCGTGTTTTCCCGACGAGCACAACATACTAACTACACTGACTGGACTTACTGCTGTGTTAGACGTTCCCGCCGAAACCGGAAGTCCCCACACGCGAGTCCTCTCGCCTCGCGCGCGCCCTCTCTGCCGCTCTGCGCTGCTTGTAAACATGCGTCAAAAGCACGTGACGCTGTCGACGCGTTTCGGAGCGTCGTCCAATCAGGAGGCGGGGGTGTGTACTATGGGCGTGGTGTGTTTGTGTCGCTCTGAAAATGTCGATGGATAAGACTTGTTATTAGGGCAAGGGACCACTCTGAATTAAATAACACGCAGGAGGTTGCTGGAAGGTTACGGCAGAGGCGAGGATGGGAGTGTGCGCAGAGGCACCGCAGGTGCGCCGTCGGTAAGTCATCTTCTCTCCTTTATCGACACCACTTTCCCTCAGTGAAGCTCCTACAGTGTGGATTTAGTTCCAGCGCGCTTGTGGTGGATGGTTGGCTGCTTTAGTAGCGTTTATTAACAAACGTCATTTATTTTGTTCGTGCTTTTTTTAGTGTTCTTCTTGGTACATTGGATTTATTAAAATAATTAAATTCAAAAGTAACATTAGAACCCTAACAAAATTGCACACGTTATTCCCATCAGTGTATTACGGTGTTTTGTTTCTAAATGTTGGGTTACCCGGAACTAAGCGAGGCTTTTATTCTTAGCTTCCCTGTGAGTGCGGATCTGTCGGAGCCAGTGAGCGGGCAGAGAAGCAGAGCAGCAGGGTGGGATGGAGAGGTGCGCTGGATGCTCGCTGCTGCTGCTGCTGCTGCTGCAGGAGGATGTTGCGCACTTGAATTTACCTCAGCAGTGAGTGGTCTGCGTGTCCGTGCGGTACCGCCGAACGATGTGTTGATAGTTTAGTTGCTTGTGGGTTATAGACTTAACTGTATTTTATTAAGTCTGTAATGTTTCTTAATATAAAAAGAATAGCAGGTTGCTGGCTGTGATTTAAAGTTGAGGAGTAGAGGTTTTAAACTTGTAGAAAACAAATCTGTTATTAAAGCTCTGTGTTTTATTACTTAGCATATTTCCAGGTTATAGGCTTGAATTATTGTAACTATTGCATCTGTCTTTGTTTATTGCTGTGTATAGTTTACTTTGCGTGCAACAGAAATATGTGCACAGAAATATTGAATTCATTAAGCGCTTCATTCAAGAGCCTGGTGCTGTGTACAAGCCAAAAGTTAAAATTATGTAAGATTGTTTTCCCCATTGTTCGTGTGCAGAAATAGATTTCCTTCACAGAGTTGAATATGTTTATTTAGAAGCTGTTATTGATTCTTATCAAAGGTTTGTAAATCTATATGGGCCTCCTGTGCCAGCACCTTGACTCAGCTCCATTCATCCAGAGGATTCTATGTCATACGCACTTTTTATTCCTGATGTAAACAAACCCTCTAACAGCAGTACTCTCTACTTAACACAGGATGGCGTATTTGTGCAGACTCACTGTAGAGCAAGTACTGAGCACACAATTATGTCCCTGGAAGGACTCTTTGGTGGAACATATAGATGCAAAAAGCGGTTGGTGCAATAAATGTCAACAGCTACGTGCATATTTTTATTCATCTTGTACATTTCAATATTACATTTACAGAAACGGGGGCTTGTCCATCTCCTGTGGTTTGGAAACACAGAGACTGAGGCTCACACTGACGGCAGACGGTCGACCAGTCGGTTCACCGATTGCTCAGGAGGCGCAGTAAGAGGAATTGTTGAAATCACCATCTTGTGAAAGAAGAGAAGAATCTAACTGGTGTTATTCTTTTCACAGAGAGATCTTGTTTTGTTTTTTTTTCCTTCCTTCGAGGCTGCTGTGAAAGGTAAGAGCCAGTCCGCAACAAACGTGCAACACCGTCGTCTCACAACAGTGCCGCCGGCCTCTGTCGGTAACGATCATTGTCAAAAAGTTGTCTCGGTGTCATAGGCTCAGCGGTCAGCTGTCACACATGGAGCACAGGCAGACGTAAAGTTAACGGTACAGATCACACCGTAGCAGAATGTGATTACGCTGTCCACAAAATAATCACAACAGCCTAAGTTTGCTTGTGTCTATCTATGCCCATTGCTCAGCAAAAAAGCCAAACAATATCCATGGAGCTGACTGGGCACTTTTCCAAGGGAGAGATTAAGGTTTAGGAAGTGGAACAGGCCTGGCTGATGGATGACATGGCTAAAATTAACACGCTGCCCGCTGGATGAGGAGCATAAATAGCAGACGGGACGAACCAGCAGTTGGATGCATCTTTAAAGTTGCAGCGCGTCCCTGTCTCTTAAGAATTCAGTTTAAGAGACACATTGAAGTTCTAAGTTATAATAATGTGTGTGCAGGAAATGTAAGTCACCAGAACTTCACAACACGCATTCATAAACGTAATATTACTGCAGCTATCCTGCACATACAGACTGATGTCTTTATCCTAGAAGAGGAGCTAGACTTCAATACTCGGATCAATACTCTGATCCTCTACCAGTCTGCTCAGAGCAAACCTGCTTTGATCCTTCCGATCTCTTACATTTCCCATATAGCTGGCGAGTGAAAGCGGATTCTTTTACAGATCCTCTCCTTTCTCAGTCCCTGAAAGGTGAAGCTGTGGGTTCCATGTCTCCACTTCTCAAACTACAGGTGCTTTAGGGAGGAACATTTACAGCCACCGGATGATAATTGGCGAATATAAGAAAATCTAAACAAAGCATGGGTTTTTCATTCAGTAGATAAACCAGTATGTTTTAGTATTTAATTAATAATCAATTATTTAATTATTACAGACTTTTCAAAATGAAGGTATGGTAAAAAAATGGGCGTCAAATAGTGAGAAGTCATTCAGTGCATTTGTATCTGATTTTAAATCCTCATATGATTTAGTGCTTGTTTTGTGTATCCAGGTAACCAGCGGCTTGAGTTAGTAGAGAATGAGAGCTTTAGACGACAACCAGCTCACGCTCAGTCTCGACTCATTTCTGTCTTATAAGAAATGAGATCAGGAGATTTCTTTTTATTACAGCACTGTAAAACGATTTCTTTTCTCTCCTCTTCTCACAGCTCCAGTGTTTGCTTCACAGTAGGAAATGAAGAATCATCCCTATCGAGGTAAGTGAACAGTCAGAGAAAGAACTCAAATCCTACTGACGTGTGACTGGACCAAAGACAAACAGTCCTCTTAAAGATACAGCTACACATGTGCTTTTCGTGCAGTGTCACAACATGTGTTGCACCGTCTCCTTAATCTTTGCGTGAGTGGTGATCAGTAGAACTGGATTGTCCTTTTAGAATAGATACCCTGCGTTTTCTTCTGTGGTAGGAAACGTCTAGAACCAAAAGAGGAAGTTCATGTTGTCAGTGGGGTTATGACCGTCAATCACCTCCCACTTTATTTTTATTTTTCAATTCCAGGAAGGTAAAAAATTGGAACGCTTAATGAGGAGCCTTGTTTGTCAGAAATCACTGTATTAAATAACATATGCGTGATACAAAAGAACTAGACAGCGATGTAAACACAATCACGCGTCGCGTAAATATTCCCTTTGGTGCAGACTCTGAGATGCTGTAAATGGACTCTCTCATTAGGCAGTATTCAGAAAGCCAGACCATCGGAGTGCTTATGCAACTGATAGATACATAAGCTGGTGATGTGCCTTTAAAACCAGTGGGTTGTCAGGTGATCGAGGAGGCTCACTCAGCTCAGCCTCACAGACAGAGGAGCCGGAGTGTGTGTGTCTAACAGAGAGCAGGGAGCAGGGCAGCGGGGAGGCAGAGGCGCTCAGTTATAATGGGACGTGGGGGGTGGAGGGGAATGGGGACACAGCAGCGGTACACACTGGGGGGACGGGGAGCCACGGGTCCCTTTAACTGCAGTCTGCTCATGCTCACTTGCCTTGTGTGGCAGCTAGCAAGTGTGTTTGTGGCTCAGCCTGATCATGAAGCTGCGTGGTGTTGTGAGAATTAAGTGCTGCGTCACACTCAGGAAGAGGAGTAGCGTGACCATGCGTGCGCGTGCCCGGGTCTGTGCGTGCGCGCGCGTACCAGTGCATTTGTGTAGGGTTTGCTCTGTTTCTGTGTACATGTTGGTTCGAAGTAGCAGCATAATAGCAGATCCGCTGTTGCAACGAGATGAAAATAAAGAGTACGTGTGTTTGAGAGGCAAGCAGAAACGGGAGAGGGAGGGAGAGCAAGTCAGAGAGAGATTTCGGATTAGTTGCTACGTCACTTTTTTCATGTCGGGAGAAACAGAAGCTGAGATAACAGAAGCCCAGAGTCATCGAGGTTTCCACCTGAAGTGGACACAATGGTTTCGGACCACCTCGGCTTCCTCCTCCTCTTCCTATTCCTCCTTTTGGTAGTTTTAATCTGCTCTGCCTGCTGCTACTATATGCGTGCGTGTGTTGGTCCGGTGTGTGTGTGTGTCTGCTGTGTAGTTCCTGTGAGCTGGTATCGAGGGTTTCAACATGGATGCTGAGGATGTGACACCGTTTCTCTGGGTCCTATTATGGTAGCGTGGTGAGGTGTGTGTTGGCTGGGCAGGGGTTAACAAAAGAATCTTCTGGAGGGTTCTTAATATCACAGCAAAGCTCAATCAGGAATGTTTTGCCGAGGAATATCGAGGCGCTTGATCGTGTGTTTGCCACGATTACCTCGAGCAGCGTGCACGGTTACGTGAATACGGTCGAGCTCGGTGCCGTTTGAAAGCGGGTGTAGGGTGTATGCAGTCAGGTGGACGGCACCGCAGCCGTCAGTGAAATCACAGCATAGAGTTGTATAGCGACCGTGACATTTCTCTGCATATGTACATACGCGTATGTGCGTTCAAACTGTTGCCTGCTCGTGGTGAACTCTTATAGAAGGAGTGGAGCATGGAGGGAGAGAGGCAGACGTGCATCAGGGCAGGAGCTGGTCGGGATTCAGCCGTATGTTGCCACAGCAGACAGCCGACCAGCGCTGTGTCTGGGGCGAGTGGCACTTTCTGCCATGTGACTTGTTTTCACCCTCCAGGGCCACTGGGATTTGACAAAACCCTTCCCAAGACACATTTGTTCCTGCGTAGTTAGGAGAGACAGAGACGGTGACGCAGTCGTTTTTGGGCTAGACTTCTCTCCAAGCAGTACGCGACTTGCATCTGTTCCTTTCTCTCTGGTTATCTGTCTGTCGTTCCACCTCTCTCTCTCTCTCTCTCTCTCCCTCTTTCCTGGGGAAAGGGAGCAGCGGAGAGGACTAAATGTCATGGCTCGGGATCAGAGACGCAGGAAGGAGAAGCCAAGAGAAAGAGAGAAGTTGTTTACCTTGCTCCCTGGGTGACTCTGCTTTGGCGTCTCTCCAGTTCACATGCGCTGGACTTCCTAAAGCTGCTGCATCACAGGCCACCGTGCCAAAGCTGCATTCTCATTGGATGGGAGGAGCTCCCTCTGCTCCGCGAGCTGTACAGCAGTACGTTATTGGCTTAGTGCAGGCAAGCAGCTGGAGTTCCGCGTCTGATTGGTTCAGGAGCACTGTTCTCTGAACACAATGCTGTTGCTTGGATTCTTGGGCAACACTTCTGTTGATGTGGGTTCCTCTAAGAGATAAGATATAGTTATGAGTTAAATCACAGCACATGTATGTATTTACAGGTGGGCCGACACATTCGGGAGGTGATGTGGCTGTTTTGAAATATTCATTTGGAGCCGTAAAATGTGCCTTAAATCATTACTTTTGTTTCGTTCAGTAGGTTTCTGAGTATGTGGTGATTTCCAGAGGACTTTTATTTTATTGGTCAATGATCGTAAGCTCTCTTGTAAAGAGGAAACATTTTTGCATGTGACCTGCTGTGGACTAAAAGAGTCTTTTATGCCGGAGCAGCAACTCATCAGAAGTGTGCCCATAGAATACGGTGTGAATATTTCCCAACAATGATTACGACACAATCCCTTCCAGGAAACCATGAGACGACAGAATAAGTGAGGCCTTCCTGTTCACTCTGTGCTGCCATCTTCTGCTGGGCCGACGCTCTCTGGTCTGAGCTTTGTGCTTTTTGTCGAGGCCGGCATTAGATGGGAGAGAGGTCTTCTTCTTTTCCTAGATTAAAGTCCAACGTTCAGTAGATGCCACATTTCTCAGATGATGCAAGAGCATGTGTGGCTGCCAGTGGCCTGCATTGCAGTTCCTGCTTCTCCAGTCGGCGCCTCCCTCTCCCTCTCTCTCTCCCTCTCTCGTTCTCTCTCTCTCTCTCTCTTCTAAATGTGCTGATGGTTTAGCAAACTTTCTGCTAGGGCACAGTATTTATTTTTTTCCCTTGTAGATACAAGGATCATTCTTGGCATCAGCACTGATGCTGGTAGTATCCCAGTCCTCCTTATGAATCAGTTAGCGCTACAGTTCAGCTAGTCTGACTCTACACGTTAGCACAGAGTGTAGCTGTGATACAGAGTTAGAGACTGAGGTGCACAATTCCAGATTCCCCTCCTGGATTTCTTTTTTTTCCTCTAACACAACGAGCTGCTGTTTAGGCCAGTAGTAGATGTAGTTCCACCATCTGCTGTGATCCTGCTTTTCATGCATGTTCCGCTGCAGTGTACTCGCTCCGTCGTCTACCGTTGGCTTTCATGCCTACGCCCCAGGGTGGAAAGGTGACTCTTATAGGTTTCCACAGGGTGTTTTACAGTTCCACCCTGAATCTGCCGCTGACTGTTCTCTGAAGGCCTCCTGTCCCTTTAAATCTTTTATAAGCATTACACAACAGGTCCAGTGGCACACAAGTAACAAACAACCCGAAAAAGAAAACTGACGGGGTTGGGTTGAGTCAGCCAGGCAAGGGAACTAGACACCTACGGACAGACAGGCCCTCTGATCAGAGCTGTCACTGTGGCTACCATGCAAACACACACACAGGCTCACACAGCCTAACAGAGCAAACGGCTCTGACGGAAAAGAAATGGCTCGACTCGGCCCGTTGCGAGCCTGATAAGGACCGGTAAGGGCTGTGAGGATTTTACGTCTTCCTCTTATTGTGAAAATCAAAGTAAAAATCACGCCTGATGTTTCGGAGCAAGCCTTCCCTGATTTTTGGCTTTAATTAGTTTAGAGAGGATCTGTCGGCGTAAAGACGGAGAAATGAAGGCAGACTGTGAGTGGGTGTGTAGAACGCTCCAGAACGGAGGGACAGGGGGTTGGAGCAAGACAATGAACGGCTGGTGGTCCTTTCCTCCGCGTGCAAAGAGTGAAAACAGCAGGAGGAATGAAAGACATTGTTTTCCGGTTGGTTAGTTTTTGTACGTTCCTGAATCACTGTGCAACGAGTCAGTGAACTGGCCACTACCTGTCGTTGCTCCACCCTCTCCGTGTGCTGCGTCACTCGTCTCATTGCCACTTCCTTGCTTGTTCCCCCCCCCCCTCTTGTAGTGGCTGGAGGGCAGTGCACCGCCGTGCATCCTCGCCGCCGCGCTGAGCAACAAAGAGGAGACGACCCAGCGAGGTGTGTCTGCCTGGAGCTGCAGGTGAGCCTGCAGAGTGAAAACTTGCAGTGTTTCGTGTGTCTGTTCTTGTTTGGCCCTTCGCACATCCGTGAAGCTTGGATCAAATATCAGATCAGCTGTGTGGGCGTGTTGGGGAGAAATAGATTCAGTGTGAGAGAGAGGTGTTGGTTTTCCCTTTTCATCTTACTTTATTTCCCTCTCTTCTGCTTCATGTCCTGAACCAGGAAAGAGAGTCTGACGTCTTCCTGGAGAGCCTGAGAGTCTTAAGTATAGTGCCGACCAAAGCGCTGGCAAAGGCAAACGTGTAACAGTGGAGCGTAGAAACAAAACTTGATTCGATTATACTTCGTATCTTCATTTCGGGAAAATATGGGAATTGCAGCTGATCTCGGAACATTCCACATGAACAGTGGTCACTCTGTCTCCGGTAGTTCCTGTTGGGCAGAGGTCCCGCACATGCTCAGGCACATAGTTTGTATCACAAACAATCACACTTTTTCAACCTGAGCATAGTCGGCATTAGAAGAAAGAGCTCGGTACCTGCCAGACGGTTTGGACCACTTGGTTTTCCATCACTGGGCGCCGGGCCTGCAGAGAAGCTGGGGGTCGGTGGTGTCTCCCATCTTGCTGCTCCTGCAGTATAAGCTCCAGGTTGACCTACGTCGGCCTCTGTTGGCCACAGCTGCGCCACCCGTGCATCACCTTTTGGCTAATGGTAATTATCGCTGTTCCCCCTTTTAGGCTCATCCAGCTCGTACGAGTACTGTACTGTGACACAGTTTCCTGTTGAGCGTCGGTTCCACGTGTGGCCCAGTGCAGAGCTGTGGCTCACGGAAGGACGACAGAGGAGCTCCATAGCAGTGAGTCTACAAGGTTCCCAGTAAGATGCATTCATTGCTTTCTTTGGTCTTCTACATCATAACATATAAATACTTGTAGCTTGTTTCTCATCAGGTCTTCTCTCAGATGATATTTAATGTGGATATCTACGGATCCAGTGTTGGGATAAAATGCTGTTCATACGTGTGTGTCACACCTACCTGTTGAGAAACATGCTGAGATGACTTGATAGTAATCACTGCGGCGCTGATCAGCATTTGTAGTTCTCAGCCTCTGTTTGTGGATCTGGAACGCAGCGTGGGCCCAGACGACGAGCATTCCAAGTAGTTCCCGTCTTTGCCAGTCTCCACGTTTTGCTTTGTTGAAATATTGATTCCGAACATCAAAACATTTGTGTGTGTTGCAGACTCCTACGTTTGGACCGTCTCTCAGGCTGCCGCCGTATCGGCACCTGCATCGCCTCTACAGTCTCATCTGTCTCAGCTCTTTCTTCGTCGCAGTGCCTGTGGATATTCAGCTCCGTGTGTATCTGCTGTGACATCGGAATCACTTTGAGTCTTTTTGTTTCAGGGTTTTCATCACTTCCTGATGTCGGCAAGTGTTTTCTACATCAGGGGTGTTTCCCAGCACAAAGGAAGATGTCTTTTGTTAGCGGTTCCTCCCCTGGAAGCTGGTTTCAGATGGTGGCTTAGAGTATTGTCACCTATCTAGCACCATTTGAAATCAGTGTTCTCGGGGTGTGACGTTTGTTTCGCGATCCAGCAAAGAGCGGTTCAGTGATGGAGATGAAAGACGGAGACAGCTTCACCTGAAGCACCTTTCGGTGGGCTAGAAACCGCCGGCGATGTTCTGACATTTCAAGCCTTGTCCTCTCTCCAAGGTTGACCGATTTCTTTTGGTGTTCAGAGTCTGCTATTGGTTCTAGCACCATTTGAAATCGGTTACAGTGAAGGACAGATCTCGTCTCACCTTCTATGGAGGATTTTCCACCAAAGCCGTGTGAAATGAGCCTATTTTTATTATGTTTCAATTGAAGCTGGCTACTAACATGGAATTTCTCCATAGATCCACTATGTCAGAACATCTACAGTCGACTGATGGAGAAAGTCGAGAATAGTTCCACTATAGTCAGTTCTAAAAGTCAAAGTAGCTACGTGTTAAAGTGTGAATAGACGAGCATAAAACTCGTATTGTAAAACAGCACCAGTCACTTTGTACTGCACATTCCACGGCTGATCAGCATTTTCTTTTCTTTGCCACAAGGTGGCACTGTAACACAAACTATCTTTTTTTCTTCTTTATCTCATGCTGTTAGTTTCTGTTGTATCCAGAGCAGATATTGAAATCAACAGTGGAGTAAAGTTTTATTTATTTTATGTATATAGAACTTTTCCAATAGTTAGGTGCCAATATATAAAAGCATTTTTACCTGCGACAAAAACCGGTTATTTTTATAAACTATTAAGAAATCAGCTTTTAGACTTTATGCATACACAATGTAAATATTGTGGATGTATATTGTTGTCTGATCTTTTTTTTTATTTTAGTCTAAAAAGTAATATCATGAATGACCCTTGAAGGTAAATATTTTTTGTATTTGTTTTACATTTTAAGATTATTTTAGTCTTTGGAGAAACTGAGCTGAAGTGGAAACGTTTTCAGTGAAGAGCGTATTTCACTGTTTAAACAGACCAGGCTGGAAGATTCCTTACTTTTTATGTGTATTGTTTGTTTTATACAAATGTGATGGAATGACTGAACTGCAAATTGCCATGAGGTGGACAGCTGGTTGCACACGTGACATTGACCTGCAGGGAAGGCATCAGAAAAGGAACCATGGCGGCGTGACGCTCTGGGCAGAGCGTCGAGTTCCCGACAGTCATGTGGATGTTACTTTGAAATGAACCACCTACTTATATCGTTGCAGGTATACCTTCAGGAATACCTTCATGAAGATGACCAACGTCAGAGTGTGGTCATGGCCTCCAAATTCAGTAAGCATCTGTGAAGTGTGCTGGGGAAAAAACGTTTTCAACAGGAGGTCACCCATCACAACTTAAAGGAACTGCTACTGATTTAGAGGGGCTAGTTACCAGAGGACACCTTCATACGTCAGCTGAGCCACCTTAATGTGTCATCGTTAAGGTGACATGAGGTGGAGTACAAGCATGTCTATTTGAAGTAGGTCATTAATACGCCTCACACATTCTAATTATACATTTTAATTTACAGTGCATTGACCTCAAGTGTTACTGTGAGGAATCGTTTAGGGTTTTTTGTGTGTATTAATCCTTAATCTCCAGAACATCCATCTGCAGAATGTTGTTAAAATTGGTTCCTATAGTTTTTAAATATAGACTGGGAGGCAGAAAAGAATCAGAAGAGTTTTTATTCAGTGGAAACGGATGTCCAGCTGGTCAGTTATGTGTCTGGGAAAATGTGGAAGAGGACAGAAATGAATCATTAATGCAATAACAGACATGTGGTATAAGAATGTTTACATCAGCAGCCTGCACCGTCACATTATCCTTTTACTACATTCAACTTTGCTATTGGTGTGTTGTAGGCTTGGTTTTAGGAGTCGCACTGTCTGACAAGAATCCATACGGGGTTCAAGCACCTCCAACTCATTCACGAAGGCCATCAGCAGGATCTTCACACTGAACCACTAAATTATAATGTGGAAATTATAGATAACACAGTTTAACATTTTAAAATGCTGGAGAAAAAACACCTTCTGACACATGTTGGAGGATCAGGTTTGAAGGTTCCATCTTCTGAACATCGCCTTGATGTTGATCCACTGAGTGTATAATCTCTATTACAGCTGTACTGTACAACATCTCCGTATAAAAACTCTTTACTGATTGGACTGAAAGC